>CAUYQV010074898.1:0-17341 GCA_963574575.1 Galagoides demidoff
AAAAAAAAAAAAAAAATTAAAAAAAAGAAAAAAATAGAAAATTTAGCCATCAGGCTTTCAGGTAACAAAATTGTTTCTATGTGGGCCTTTGGAAAAAAAAAAAACAGATTCTGGCCATGCTGATAAGATTCCAGTTCTTATCATAGAGATACTGGCAAAGTAATAGATTGGCAGTCTGGTTGTATACATTAGTTTTAAGAGTTTTGAAGACATGGCTCAGCGCCTGTGGATCAAGTGGCTAAGGCACCAGCCACATACACCTAAGGTGGCATGTTCGAATCCAGCCTGGGGCCACCAAACAACAATGACGGCTGCAACCAAAAAATAGCCGGGCGTTGTGGCGGGCACCTGTGGTCCCAGCTACTTGGGAGGTAGAGGCAGGAGACTCGCCTGAGCCCAGGAGTTGGAGGTTGCTGTGAGCTGTGATGCCATAGGCCCTCTACCCAGGGGTACAGCTTGAGGCTCCGTCTCAAAAAAAAAAGTTTTGGATTTTTTTCTTGTTAAATAAATAAAGCTGAACCTACCTTTGGAACTGACTAAATTAGAATTTTAAGGCCATCCAGCTGAGGACCAGTCCCTAGCCACTGCAGATCCTCCAAGGTCACGCCACTGTTCTCAGAATCCAGAAACTGTATGCGTTCACCTGTGGCCCTGTGCCATTCCACATTCTCTGTCAGGGTGATGCCCACACGGATGAGAGGACAGGGTAAGATAGAGTCCTTCATGGGTGGATTAGCAGTTTTCAAAATCACAATTTATTTCTGATCTCTTTCCAATATACCATGTGTAGATTAGATTTGATTGCATGCCTTTCCAGAACATTTTATTTTTTAACATATTATAATTTTCATTTTTCCTATGGGATCTTTATGTGTGTGCTTTGTTTTTATAATGTGCCAAGGGCCTTATGGAATTTAATGTAAGAGTTATTGAGATAGTCTAACAGCTTCTGTAGGGATGAAATGGGGTCAGAAAAGATATTTTACCTTCTTCTGAGCAGATAAGGAGTTAAGTTGAACACCATCTGGTTCTAAAACCCTTTTATTACTAACGTGTCTCTTTTAAAGATATTATGCTACGGCAAAGACCTAGATCATCTTGAGTGGGTACAATTTCAGAATCATTGACTGCTCTTTAACATCTGTAGATCAATTGGCTTTCCAAACCCAAATTACATAGCAGGCTGATAAGCAATTAAATGAAATTCTGTCTTTGACAACAGGGGCTAGGCAGAGGAGAAACACAAGGGAGAGAGAGATGCCCAGATTCATCTACCAAGAAAAGAGGCGCAGAAAAGGAAATGAGCATGAGCAGGTGAATTTCACTCCCTCTGAGAGACTCTGCTCGAGGAAGTTGATTTTCAAATTTTTTTTGAAGATAGGAACTGTCTAGGATGCTTAAAAATTCTCAGGCCTGAGCCCAAACCGACCAAACCTCAGTGTGTCCAGGGAAGATACTTGGCAACCTGGCAATCTGTGATCCAAGTTTTTCATCAGATGAGTTGGAGATACACTGCTTTAAAAGAGTTGTTATCTAAGAAAGTGCCTCTATGTACTTGTGATATTCTGAGCCCTAAGAGGAATGAACCTCTTTCCTCCTAAGCTAGTCTAGTTGGTGTTAGACTAGGAATTCTGATTCAGATGTGAAGAACAAAAACATGGAGGATTCACAGTTCGGGTAAATAGCCTGAGCAAATATGGTGATAACAATAAGTCCAGACAGGTAAAGCCTATTACCAGTTGCAATTATTTAAATAAACAACAACAAAGCACATGGATACCTGCACTACAAAGCCATGGGTGCAAATCCCAACACTTTCCGCCACACTTTTATCATCTACACAAAAGAAGTGCAGATATCTAATGTAAAGATGGTCATCATCAGAACTGATATAAGTAAAGTAATATGTTTGAAAATTCTACAGAAAATAAAAGGGATTTATTACTGCTAATAAAGAGTGTCAAGGCAAGTGTTGGTATCAGGAGAGTCCCACAAAGTGTGTCCTTACAGGCAGTGGAGAATACACTGCAGTGGAACCATGGAATGGCGGAATTGTAGATAAATGACAGTGGGCAACATAGGTCCCTCAATCGGCCCAAACAATTCATCTGAGACTATCATTTCTAAGTATAGACACACTGAAATCTGATGCAAGTTACTTGAGGAAGAATTGTGTAGTTGGGAGGTTATCAAGGCAAGATTCAGACATATTTTAAAAAATGTTGGTACCTACTTCCTGGCCATGGGGAGTGTGATGGGAGCTTTGTACAACACAAGTTATTAGTACTGAAAGCAAAGTGAGAACAAGAAAAGCCCCTATAAACTAACAATTCCAGGCCTGGAAAAAGTAAGCCTACATATAAGAATAAAATCCCAACTGGAAGCGGCAGAGAGATGCAGGAAGCTGAAGAGGTTTTTATGCAGAGGCTGCTAAACCAAACTAAAAAGACAATACTTATGCAATCACGAAATGGTGTCCAAGAGAGACATCTGCTGCCAGCAAAAGATCCTAGATCCATCCAAAGGTTTAAAACACACATGGCTTTAGGTGCCAGGCAAATGAGAAAATGTATACAGCAGCTGTGTATAAGACAATAGGAAATATAACTATTGTTTAGAATTTAGGATGTAATGGCTAGAATGCAGTCAAATTCAGATTTTTTAAAACCTGCTAACAAGCAAAATTGGTCTCTGGGCTAAATTAAATCCCAAGCAACCAGGTTCTTAGCACCACCTAGGCCATGAATGACCCAGGGGAAAGGGCACATCATGTGATATATCCATGAGTATTAAAGGTTATTTTTCAGATTTCAGACTTAAGGAACATTCAGTTAGCAAATACTATAACCCAGGAATCTTAAGAGACCTTCTCATATAAATGTAATACGCACGGAAATGGGGAAGAACAGGCCACTTGAATCAAAGAACTTTGATAATCTCACCCTCCAGAAAGCATCCAAAATGCTGACTTAAGTTCTATATTAATGGCTCAGAGCCTGTGGCTCAAGCGGCTAAGGCGCCAGCCACATACACCTAAGGTGGCAGGTTCGAATCCAGCCCAGGCCCACCAAACAACAATGAAGGCTGCAACAAAAAAAAAAAAAATAGCTGGGCGTTGTGGCGGGCAACTGTGGTCCCATCTACTTGGGAAGTGGAGGGAGGAGACTCGCTTGAGCCCAGGAGTTGGAGGTTGCTGTGAGCTGTGATGCGACAGCACTCTACCCAGGGGGAAAGCTTGAGGCTCTGTCTCATAAAAAAAAAAAAAAAAATGTTCTCTAATAATGATAATAACAATGGCACCATCAGTAATAACAACCAAAATACTCAAGTAAAATGTCATTAAGTAATCTAAGGATAACAATTACATCCACACATAGTATAATTCTTGAACTCCCTCCCATCCAGGTACCAAACAGGCCCACCTCTGCTTAGCTTCAGATGAGATCAGGTGTGATCAGGGTGGTATGGCTGCAGACAGAATTCTAACTTTTTAAATTTAAGTATACCCATGTATACTCTCTTAAGAACTTAATTATATCCTAGACATTAAGAGCGTAGACCCTTCTCAACTGAAAGAATCTAACTCTGTCCCACTGTTGCATACTGATATTCAAGAACTTGAGTACAAATTCTAACCTTCTTGGAAGTATTCACAAGGACTTTCAAACATCTGCATTCATGTTCCATTGAAAGGAATTGCTCCACCTATTGAAAAATAATGGGAGTAGAGTGCCCTCTAGAGTTTTATTTGTGTTTTTAATGCCAAATTAGGGGAGAAAGCTTGATCATTTCTGGCTACACCCACTGAAATTTAGAAATATGGTGAATTTGACTACCGCTGCCGCAAAAAAAATGTATGTCTACAAAATTTAGCATAATCTTTTTCCCCTAAGAGAAAAATCTTTAAATATTATACTTAGAACAATGAAAAATCCCTAAAGATTTTTATTTAAAATGCACTAATTTCACTCTATTCTTTTCTACAGCTTACATATACAAACTCATTCGAAATAATTCTAATATCAGTATGACTATTTCATCTTTAATGTGCACTTTTTAATATGATGCCTTCATTACAGCCCATCAATTCCCCAAGGAAGAAACAATATCTATTAAATTAATAGTTGAGGCTTCTGGCTAAAATTCATACAATGTATGAGGGTAAATAATAAGTGCTTCTGCAAAGACATAAATCAATATGTACTGACTAAAATAAAGGAGTAACTAGAAATGTCTTTGCCTTGTTTAAGACACAGAGACGAACACAAGTTGTGATGATAGACCTAGTGGGAACATGTGAAGCTGGAAGCTGCAAGCTTAAAATCAGAAACTAGAACTCAAAGTCTAAAAAGATGAGCAGTTACTTTCTGCTGTTTAACACAAGATAGGTTTTTCTTTCATATCCAACTACCCACTATTATCAAAGATCCAACATCCTTAGCTCTAAAAATGGAAAAATATTGACAGCTGAGCTTACTATATAATATTTTAATGCAGCAAATGTGAAAATTTATAGAACAGTGGTATAAACCCCAAATAACTATGCATATAAGGTATTATTTCTGTTTTCTGCTTAACGCTGAGAAGGTTAGGAAGTTTAGCTAAATGAGACCATTCTTGAATAAAAACATTAAGCATAGGCGCGATCCCACCAGTCACCCTCCTTCCACCTATCTTCCCCCTTTCCCTCTCCTCCCTCTCCCCTTTCCCCATATTCTTGGGCTAAAATTGGGTTATAGCTTTCCTAATGAAAGCTATAAATTAGTTTCAAAAGTACATTGGATACTTTTTCTTCCATTCTTGAGATACTTTGCTAAGAAGAATATTTTCCAGTTCCACCCGCCTATGGTTCATCTTACAAAGGTACATGTGAATTTTTCTAAATGTAGAATATAAATGTCTTAACACAATAACTAAGAAAATCACATGAAGTGTGATTGTTTGATGAAAACATTTCAAATTGTATATATAAACAGCACACTGTACCCCATGACAGTATTGATGTACACAGCTATGATTTAATAAAAAAAAAAAAAAAGTTAATCACATTCTCCTGCGATTATCACTGGCTGCTTTTCATGCTTCTTTGCCAGGGCTTTCTCCTCACATGTATGTGACCTGTTCCTCAAATACAAACGTTTTAAATATTTTTGAAGACTCTTCCCCATGACTTAATTTCAGTCTCAAAATTAGACAGCAAAATTAGAAATTTTCCCTAGGGAATCTCCTTCATTCCCAGGTCTTTAGATACCTTCTGCACCCTGGAAACACTTTAATTTACCTCTCCAAATCTGCTCCTTATGATCCACATTCCAACTGCCTCACCGCCTATTTGACACATCCACAGCATCAGAGGAGCCCTCAGGCTGATATCAAAGACATTCAACACAGGTTTGAGGCAAGATGTTGTCAGTGCAAAATAAGTCAAAACATGCATGGAATTGTCCTCCCCAGCCACAGCTGAACAAGAAGGTACAACTAAGAGGATGTGAGGTGGGTACCAGAGATATCTTGTTGCAGTCCATCCCTTCTACCACTCAGACTGGCCTGTGCCCCACATTAAATGCAATTTACCACTGAGTGTTCAAGGTGGTGGCCTTTTTGCAACTGATAGCCAGATCATAAATTATATTCATATCTCACTTTTCTATTGCCCTTTGTATATTTCTCTCCCCCTTTTGTCTACCAGGTTGCTCAGTCCCTCCTCACCTGATCCATGTTGCTCGATAAGATGCAGACCTTCGACCTGAGAGTCTGAGCTCTTAGTTGCTTTGTTCGTGTCATGCTACAGTCACTGCAATTACTGGTTCAGCACTATCATCAGACATGGAACCATGAGGGCATCTCCTGAGCGCCAGTGTGTAAGTGAGAAATTCTAGCTCATTTACCCCACAAATATAGTAACTCCTTTCCTTGGCTTTTGGTCTGCTGGCATGAGGAAGCTTAATAACCCAGGAGTCACTTTTAACTCTTTTGAAGTAGTCACAACTTCAGGTTCAGTTGAACACTTACATTGTGGACACTGGGTATGAATATTTTCATAAAATACAGCACTAACTTGTTAAGAAGGGAAAATGGGAATCTACAGGTTGACCTCAGGGAATACTGGGGAGAGGGGCTGATTCTGTTTCCATGTCTTGGTTCATGGATCTGTGTACTTTAACCATTGGCAACACCTCATGATATGCTATAATATCAGTGATTTGAGGCAGTCCTGGAGGTGTTGGCTAACCCATTACATAATTTTAATCATCTAGTTGTTTCCCGGCAATGCAGTATTTTGTAAGATCATGCGACCATGTACTCACTTGTACACCTCTTTATGAAATCGCTGATCTGATGTGATGTCATGTAGTATTACATTTGTAACTCTTGCATCTGTCAGGGCTGGAATGGTGTTGTTGCAGCAGCACTATTTTCAGGGAAGGAAATTCACCTAGAGAAGATATCAGCTCAAGTAAGGAAGAATTACTATCATCTTCAGGATAGAAAGGGGTTGATATAATCAATGTGACTGATCTCCTTGAACGATGAAAACACATCAGGAACTTATCATTGATCTCTGTTTCTAACGGGCCCATCATTCAGCGATAGCAATAGCTAGATCAGCCAGGATGAGTGGGACTTCATGCCACTGAGCTTAGACACAGTCCTCATCTTAACCACCATTACGACTCTCTTTATGAATGCATGGGCAAACACAGAAGCTACTAACATCTCCCAGAAGGGTCATTCTGTCCAGCTGGTTATTCAATCTTTCTTCTGCATCAGTTCCATTCTCGTAGGCAAGAACTTGAGATAAGAGGAGCCACACACTCCAAAAGGTCCCACACCTCCTTCTCAGACCTTCTTGTCCCCAGTTTTCTAATCTTGCCTATTCCAGTCCTCTGACCAAGACAAGCCATTCACCACCCCATGAGAGGTACATCCTTACACTAGCCCACTTCTCCATACAAATTGAGCAATCATGTCTACTGTTCACTACTCGTGCTTCTGCTCACTGGGAACTTTCCCCCTTCTTAACTGTCCTTTAGGGACTCCTGTGAGTCAGGCTATATTGAGGTAGCAATTTCTATTTGGTTCTAGGTATAAAGTCAACCAATCTGTGAAGTACTCCCATAGTGGTGGGGTGAACAGAAGTAGACGACACAGAATCTAGGACACCTGTTGACACGATTTAGTGTGCCCTCTTGACCTGCTTGAATCTGATCCAAAATGTGCCATAGTTATTTTACAGTGAATTTGCACTGTACTCATCCAAATATTACAACTTAACAGTTTGATAACTTGCAGGTTGTGCTGGGCAACTGGTAAGCAGATGCTGAGTCTCTGCTAGTGCTCAGCCTTGCCCCAGAAACAGCTGCTGGTATTTCCCCCCTATGGAAAACAAGCTCTTTCTCAGCAACCCTAGGAGTCTGTGCTAAAACTTTCCTCTTGGGGCCTCCAGATAGAATATAGAGCCCTCATCCACATTTTTCACAGTTGGAGCTACCTGAGAGACAGTTCAGCTCATACTATAGCCTAGACCTGCTGCAGAGCCCTCTC
This sequence comes from Galagoides demidoff, assembly GCA_963574575.1. Classification (NCBI taxonomy): domain Eukaryota; kingdom Metazoa; phylum Chordata; class Mammalia; order Primates; family Galagidae; genus Galagoides; species Galagoides demidoff. The sequence continues at coordinate 7,546 of CAUYQV010074898.1, forward strand.
TTGCTATAAGCTCCACTCAGAATTGGCAGTCATTGAAATCATCCCATAAATGGTTCAAAGCATTATTTTTAGGTACAATGTCTGCTGTCTTAAAAATCAAAAGGGGCCCAGCAGTACCCATAACCTCATTGGTAGGGTGCCTGCCACATACACCAAGGCTGGAGGGTTTGAACAGGCCTGGGCCAGCTAAACAACAATGACAACTACAACAACAACAACAAAGTAGCCAGGTATTGTGGTAGGTGCCTGTAGTCCCAGCTACTTGGGAGGCTTAAGATAATTGCTTAAGTCCAAGAGTTGGAAGTCACTGTGAGCTGCGACACCATGGCACTCTACCCAGGGCCAAAGCTTGAGACTCTGTCTCAAAAAAAAAAAAAAAATCATAAGGGGCCCATTAAAAACTGCCCATTTCTTACTGGCAGTAGGTGGAAGGTGCAATAAATTTCCCTTTACCATGGAGAAAATATCCTGGCAAGTCTAAGATCATTGAACCCCTAAAAATTTTATCAAAAAATATGCCTCCTGAAACTTTATAGGGGTCTCATACAAATGTGTCATAATGGGGCAACTAGGGTACTTTCTTCTACCTGCATATCAGATCCAGTTAGCACAGTGGCATCAATGCAGGGTACCCATGTAATAGTCTATGAAATGTAATGATAATCAAAGTCCCCGCAGACTACACTTTTAGAGAACAGGAGTGTTACTAATGCCCTGGGGCAAGACAGTGAATGTGTACTACTCCCATCATACATAAAAGTAAATTGATTTTGAAACTCTTGATTGATGGACGTTGTAAACGATGCATTTGTTAGATCAATACTAATTCACAGAGAGTATATTGGCTGATTTTATGGCTATAAAATATCTGGCACAGCTGTAACCGTACCCACCACTTTGTTAAGTTTGTGATAGTCCACTGATCTGCCCAAATCCACATGGTTGTTGCAAGGGTCAAACAGGTGAATTAATGGGAAATGTGTGAGAAATAACCCTGTACCCTTTAAGTCTTTGAGAGTGGCAATAACTTCTGCAATTTCTCTCAAGTTGTACTTATATTTTTTCTTGGTGTGGTGAGTTGGACTCACAAAAAGACATATTTAGGCTATTTGGCACCCCCTTCCAAAGTGTCACTCTAACTAGGGATCATAGCAATATTTCTGGTCCCCTATTTTAAGTGCCAGCTCAGATCATTTATCCAAAACCCCTTGAAAGATCTTTACCTAGTGTACAATCTGATCCATGGCTTTAAGTCCCTTTGGAGAACAAATGGAAAAATATTTACGGCATATACTTGAAGGAGCCTCTCAGGGTCCTTCCTCAAGTGGACCCAGCATTCCCTTCAACCAGAGGGCTCTGGACCTGTGAGCTAACTCAGATCTCTCTAATAACCAGCTCAGATCTGAAATCTTTTTTTTTTTTTTTGAGACGGAGCCTCAAGCTGTCCCCCTGGGTAGAGTGCCATGGCATCACAGCTCATAGCAATCTCCAACTCCTGGGCTCAAGCAAGTCTCCTGCCTCCACCTCCCAAGTAGCTGGGACCACAGGTGCCCGCCACAACACCTGGCCATTTTTTGGTTGTAGCCATCATTGTTGTTTGGCGGGCCCGGGCTGGGGATTCGAACCCGCCACCTTAGGTGTATGTGGCTGGCGCCTTAGCTGATTGAGCCACAGGCGCGGAGCCTCTTTTTTTTTTTTTTAATAGCATCTCACCTGGGTAGAGTGCTGTGGCCTCATCAGAGTTCACAGCAACCACAAACTCTTACACTCAAGCAATCCTCCTTTCTCAGCCTCTAGAGTATCTGGGAGTATAGGTATGCACTACCACGCCCAGCTAGTTTTTCTATTTTTAGTAGAGATGAGGTCTCACTCTTACTCAGGATAGTCCCAAGCTCATGAACTGAAGCAAAGCATCACCTTGGCCTTCCAGAATCCTAGGATTATAGGCATGAGCCACTGTGCCTGGTCCTGAAATCTGTTTTTTATTGTCCATTGTCCTGACATCATAAATTATAGAATCCTATCATTTCCATTTTCTCTAATGAGAGAGGATATCTGGGGAGAATGTGTTCTGACTTTTAAAAAAAAGGCTTCTCACAGAGGCCCAAGGACACTCCTACAAGGTCTTCCCCATGGTCACTCTGCTATTAAGTCTGTAAACTTAGCAAATTCCAACTTAGCTTCTTAGAACCTTGAAACTAATGCTTGCTACTTGCTTCTGGTTCTGTAAACCTTGCACATGATTTGACACCTCCAGTGAGAGGTAATATGATAACTCCTGGTCTGTCTACTTGTGAGTCCAATAAAAACACAGGGAAGAGCTGATCAGGGAGCTCAGCCATTTTGGATTCTAGTTGGCCAGCTCCACCAGCTGAAATAAAACCCCTTCCTCTTCTATCACCAGTGTTCAGGTGAGTCTTTCTCTTTGCTTTCTCTCTACTTGGTTTAGATTCCTAAAACCCTAGGAAACCACAGATGGCAATCTCCAACTATCAGCTATAACCTATAGAGAACAGCCACTACAGACTGTTTCAAAGATGCCAATATCTAAGCCAGGCACAGTGGCTCATGCCTGTAATCCTAGCAGTCTGGGAGGCTGAGGCAGGTGGATTGCTTGAGCTCATGAATTTGACACCAGCCTGAGCAAGAGTGAGAACCCATCTCTATAACATAGCTGGGCATTGTGATGGGTGCCTGTAGTCCCAGCTACTTGGGTGGCTGAGGCAAGAGAATTGCTTGAGCCCTAGAGTTTGAGGTTGCTATGAGCTGTGATGCCATAACTCTCCACTAAGTGCAACAAATTGAGACTCTCTCTCAAAACAAAACAAAACAAAAAGTCCAATGTCTGCCTCAAAAGTACATTCATTGTGCACAAATGAGGCACAGAGGGGATTTGGTAAGTTCCCACCTAACAGGAACAATGCTTGGGTATATGGCACACTTCTTGGGTGAAGGTAAAAACTACAAGTAGGACTTTGGCTTCCAAATGCAAACAATGTAACCTAATTGTGTGTACCCTTATATTTAATCTGGAAAAAAAAAAGTATATTCCTTGCTGCTTTATGAATGAAATATCACCAGGGCTTTACCAGGCAATAGAGGCAGGGTTGAGTTTTCCAGTCTTACATAATAAATCCATTCTATTAATAAATTTCCCACCTCCCTATGCTCCTTCTCTATTCCTCAACACTCTTTCAAAGTTCTAGTTTCTCCACCTACCTTCACAGAGCCATCCCTGCAGGGTAATACAATGGGCTCCCAGTGTCCTCAGTGGGACCTTTAAATCTTGAGTCAAGGGAATGTGAATCCAAATCAATAAACTAGTCACTACCACACTTATATTTTGCACCAAGCCCCAGCCAATGCTCTCAAGACCTATTTCCCACTTGCTCCCCCAGTTCTTGCTGCTACATCTTATCCAGATCCTGAGATTCTTTGGAAATTAAACTACTTCCCCCAGGCTCTTCTCCTTAACCCATGCTCAGATTCGACTTTTGCTTCTAGCCTTGAGGCAATGATAGAAGGAAGGAGCACCTTTCAAAGAGGAGATGAATCATTTTGCAAGGCATTTGCTTATGGTGAGGTCTTTCTTACAGGGTTTTATTTTTTAATCCCTGGGCAAGGAGAGGCCACACTTTGATCACTTCTGCTAGCACAGGGGAATAGACTAAGGGTTCAAAATTCCTTGGCCTATACACCAAATATCTTCATTCCAGTTCTCAAGTCATCATGATCAGGCCCCTGGCTCTAACTTAGAAAACCTAACAAGGCTGCTTATTTCTTCATCTTTGCATTTTGACCACCCTAATGATTAAATTCCAGTCCCAGTCTGTTCTCTGGCTGCAGGAAATAAGAATCACTTCAATCATTGCCACAATGGCCTACTGGCTTTTCCAGTGTCTTCAGTTAATAATTGGCAGATCTGAGCTTGTGCTGCTGCTTGTCGAGCCTTTCAAAGCAGTTAAAGTGCAATGAGCAGTCGTTTCTATTTCTCCCACATCATTCATTTACTAGAGCTACCAAGTATTTCACCTTCTACTCACTGTAAGCCCAACCAACCACAGGCAAGATTCTTACATCATAATACATCACTCCAAGAGTTATAATCATTCCACTCACCACAGTTGGGGCTCAGAAAACAATACCCCAAAATATACACGGTGTCCATTACCTTCTTTGGATCTTTGTCAGGATCCAAGCCCCCATTCTTTCTATAATCTTAAGGTGATATGTAAGCTTCTTTCTTCTGCATCCTATTAGGGTGTTGGTTGGGTCTTTGTTATGAAGGCTTCTATATATGTGTGTTAAATAAATTTGTTATAACTTTTCTCCTATCAATCTACCTCATGTCAGTGACTTTTAGCAAAACTTTGGAGGGCTGAGAGGACACTAAGAACACATTAATTTTCTTCTAAAAGATTTCTGAGACACATGAAGTACAGATCCAGAAATGAAGTAAAGATCTAAAAATGACATGAATGTAAACATTACAATCAAAATCTCTGGAAATAGGCCGGGCACGGTGGCTCACACCTGTAATCCTAGCACTCTGGGAGGCCAAGCTGGGTAGATTGCTTGAACTCATGAGTTTGAGACCACCCTTCACAAAAGCGAGACCCCATCTCTACTAAAAATAGAAAAACTGAGGCAAGAAGGTCACTTGAGCCCACAAGTTGGAAGTTGCTATGAGCTCTGACGCCATGGCACTCTACCCAGGAGAACAGCTTGAGACTTTGTCTCAAAGAAAGAAAAAAAATTCTCTGGAAATAGAAGTGGTTTGATACTATCTTAGCTTTGTCAAACCGCCGAGGTTTAGCTATAATGCACATTCTATGATAATTTCACTTTGAAATTATTTTAATGGGACTGGCACAGGAAAACCTTCATTTTTCTGTACTAGTTGGAGCTGGTCTCAGGGATAGATTGGATGACAAAGTGAGTCAGACTCTTCTCTATGCCCTATGATGAGACTAAATTATGCAGAAAATGAAAATGAACATTTGAAAATGTCCTTTTACTTTGTCTTCAATGAGTAGCTACACAGAAAACAAGAAAAGCCTATTCACAGAAATTCAAATAACCTTTAATACAAATGAGGCATACCAAATATGCATTTGTCCATTTATTCCTAAATTAAATACTTTCATGTTATTTAAACATTTTCCTATAGGTCGAAAATGTGTGTTGGTATTAATCCCCTTAATTTTGTAAGTATTTATACAATATGTCCTGAAAAATACATTACCAAAATACTTAGTAACATTGCTAGCCTTAGAATAGTATGATTTCAGTTATCATTTTCTTCCTTCCTTTTATCTATGTTTTATAAATTATTTACCAAAAAGATGTATTCTATGCAGAATAATAACTATATTACATTAAAATTTTAAACCAAATTTAGAACTTCAAACAGTTGCTTTAGCCGAGTAATATGTCAGACATACATTCTATTGTCCTGCCAACTATTCCAATTTAGTTTTATATTTAACACCATCACAAATATAAACCTCCAGTGAAGATAGTGTGAGTCTTAAAAAAAAGTATATAACAATTCCTCTACTAGGTATATATCCAGAAGACCAAAAATCACATTATAACCAAGATATTTGTACCAGAATGTTTATTGCAGCCCAACTCATAATTGCTAAGTCATGGAAGAAGTCCAAGTACCTATCGACCCACGAATGGATTAACAAATTGTGGTATATGTGCACCATGGAATATTATGCAGCCTTAAAGAAAGATGGAGACTTTACCTCTTACATGTTTACATGGATAGAGCTGGAATATATTCTTCTTAGAAACATATCTCAAGAATGGAAGAAAAAGTATCCAATGTACTCAGCCCTACTATGAAACCAAATTCACAGCTTCATATGAAAGCTATAACCCAATTACAGCCCAAGAAGAGGAAAGGAGAGAGGGAGGGTCGGGGAGGGGGCAGGATGGGTGAAGGGAGGGTAATTGGTGGGACCACACCTATGGTGCATCTTACAAGGGTATATGTGAAATTTACTAAATGTGGAATATAAATTTCTAACACAATAACTAAGAAAATGCTGTGAAGGCTGTTAACCAGTTTGATGAAAATATTTCAAATTGTATATAAAACCAGCACATTGTACCCCATGATTATATTAATATACACAGCTATGATTTAATAAAAATTTTTTTAAAAGTATATATAGTAGAACCTCTGTAAGTTGAGCATCCAAGGGACTGTAACAAACTGGTCAACATAAAGAATGAGGCCTACTTTGCTGGTACATACATGTGGTGCCAGGTCTGGTCTGCGAAAATTAGGCCAACTTAAGGAAGTTGTCAATTATGGAGGTTCTACTCCAAAAGTAATACTTTCCACAACACAGCAAAACCCTGAAGTGGGCAGGATTTATTTTATCCTGCCTTCTTACCCTCTCTTCTACACTCTTTTCACTATCCCACTCCCATCTTTATCAACAGGTAGCTAATGTTCTGAAGCTATACAGTGTCTGTGACATCAGACAGAAAAACAAAAACATCTCTGATAAATTTACATTTCCAGGGACATAATATATTATTTCTTCTCAAAATATTTACTTTGTAAAAATAAGTATTAATAATGAAAAATAGCGAAACTTCAGGCATCAGTAGATGTAACATTTCCTTCTACTGTGCCTGAAATAGACCCCACAAGCAGCCCCAGAGGGCCAAGACCATTTCTAAGTGTCTCTGTCCCTTTGTAAAAAGATATCATCAGTAATAATGTGGCTTAGTGGCTTCTTTATCAGACAGAGACCATTAACTATGTGACTTTATAAACTTTATTTAAGCCTTCTGAGCCTGAGTTTTACAATCTATAAAATGGGAGTGGTATCTACCCTGCAAAGCTGTTGGGAGAACACTAATGAGGTAAGTTTGCATTGCATAGTACCCAGCATAGAAGTAGCTTCTCAGTGAAGAAAAGTTTTCTTTCTGACTTGCCTCCTGTGTTAGTTTCCTAGGGATGCTATAACAAAGTACCACTGGGTGGCTTAAAATAACCAAACTTATTCTTCCAAATTTTTGAAGGCTAGAAGTTCAAAGTCAAGGTGTCAGCAAACATTCTGGAAAATGAAGAAGAATCTGTCCCATGCTCTATCCTAGACTGGCACTGGCCCAAGGCAATCCTTGGCACTCTCCCTCGAAACTGTTATCACTCTACTCTGTGTCTCTACCATCACTTGGCATTTTGTTCTTGGGTATGTCTGTGTCCTCATACAGCTTTCTAATAATGACAGCAGTCACTAGATTAAGAGCTTACCCTAATCCAGTATAACCTCACCTTAACTTGATGATACTTACAAAGAAGTATTTATTTCCCAGTGGGGTCATATTCCCGGGTTCCGTAGGTTTGGACTTCAACTTATCTTTTAGCAGGACACAATTCAACCCACAACACCTCCTGATTCTACACTGACATAAGTGTCTTGCACAACATAACTGAGGGACTAGCCTAAAGGAATGGTACTCTATCAACAAGCTTAACACGAAAATGGTAGAAGCAGTCCAGTAAGCAATGATTTTTGTTATTCTGAGGTGAATGCAGCAAACTATGTACAAAGAGTGGCATGTTCTCTCAGCCATTCAACGCTGTATCAGTTAAAGGACAATATTCTTTGAAAATGGGGTGCCCCCAAATTTTCTCTCATATGCATACAAATGCATTTCACTGAAATTTTTCATTCATTCTTAAATTCTGCTTTAAGACATGAGCAACTTTTTTCCAATTTCTCAAAAAGACCAACCTTCTCTAAGTTCTCACTGAAACCACCAAACTACTGACAGGCACTGGAATACAGGACTAGAAGAAACATTCACTTCTTACTATTCTTTTGACCTATTTGAATTTATTAGACTATCTATCTACCAGTTTATACCATCTTTCATCATATTTGTAAGCTCCAACAACTTAACAAAAGCTTCTTGCATAGCAGAATGTCCTCATAAATCTCCAAACCTCATGAATATTTTCATTCTGGATATTTTTGTCATTCTTTTGTTAGAAAAATTTGCCTCTAGACAATGAAATGTGGTTAAAAACAGTGCAATGTGAAGGGCTGTGAAACTCTTGAATAAATCTGTTAACTGGCATGTTCTTCATTTGTTCTCTGTTATAAATAAAATGATATACAGCCTCATAAAAACACAAGGAGAACATAAAGCAGATCAGAAACATATGCCAAATTATAAATGACAGAGCATAAGAGAAAATAAAACCAATTCAAAAAGAATTGCACATAAATCTACAAGAATAAGGACAGATTCATCCTTTGAAACCAGTTAAGAGTTGTAGAAAATATTATACCCTCAATTCTATATAGCTCTATACAAATATGAAATATATTTACAAACTCTTTCTACTCATATGGTGGTAGTGAAGTGGCTGTATGAAAGAACTCTATACTTAAAATTAAAAGTCATGGGTTGAATTTCCAGTTTTACTCATTTCTACCTGTACAATTAGAGCAGTGGTTCTCAACCTGTGGGTCGCAACCCACAGGAACTGTATTAAAGGGCTGCAGCATTAGGAAGGTTGGGAACCACTGAATTAGAGAATCCCGAACAGAGGGCTCCATGTCCTTGTCTAAAATGTTGCTGCTAAGCATTATGACATATATATGTGGCATGATGCCTTGTAAAATGTCAAATGCTACTGAAAAAGACCACTTCTCCTAAAGATAAAACAAAATACCATGGAAATGGCTTTTCTGCCACTTTAGGATTCTCTAATGCTCTCATAATTTTTTAAACACTCTAACATATTTAAACTGGAAAAGAATAAAATTACTCCAGGATTTATTGCTGACTAATAACAAGGCAATAGTAAAACTTTAATCATTAAATATATCATAGGCATAGCTCTGTGTGTGTGCACATATGTGTGTCCGTGCAGCTCTGAATATAGCTGAAACAGCAACTTAAAACCAGTGAAACCCAGAAGCTGTTGAATTAAAATCTGCAAATTATCCAACCATTGAGAACACATGAAAAAGATGGCTTACCTGAGAAATGAGGCCAACACTGAACTCAATTTAAGCTACATGCTAATATTTGGAAAAGAGAAAGATTCACTGATACCTTCATAAGATCATGTCATCATACAAAAAAGGAAATGTTTCTGAAAGAGTAGAAGGAAAGTGATGCTCTATACATATGAATAGCTGTCATAGTCAGAATCCTAAAATGACTCCCATCCTTGTGTAATCCTTTCCCCTTGAGTGTGGGCAGAACCTGTGAATATGATGAGATTTCACTCCAGTGATTATGTTACATTATATGGCAAAAGGGATTTTTGAAGATATAATCAACTACCCAAATCAATTAACTTTGAGTAAATGAAAACGAAGTTTACCCTATTCTGACCTAATTAGATGATCCCTGCAATGTAAGAATTTTCTCCAGTTGCCTTAGAAGAAAGAAAGCAAATTCTCTAGCCATGGTGTGAACTGTCTTCAGAGAGGGGAGGCCTTTAAATGGTGCCCAGCCAACAGCTTGCAAGGAAACAAGGCTCTAAGTACTGAAGCAGCAAGGAATTGACTTCTTCCAACAACCCGAATGAGCTTAGAAGAGAACCCCAAAGCCAGGTGAGAACAACAGCACAGCTGGAGTCATGACTGCAGCCCTGTGAAACTTGAACAGAGAATCAGTTAACCTTACCCAGAATCCTGAAGTGTGGAAACTCTAAGAAATTAACAATGTTGGCTCTGCACCTGTGGTTCAATCGGCTAAGGCGCCAGCCACATACACCTAAGATGGCGGGTTCGAATCCCCAGCC
>CAUYQV010074900.1:0-44095 GCA_963574575.1 Galagoides demidoff
AGAACATTTTAAAACAATAACTGAGAAAATGACATGAAGGCTGTGTTGATCAGTTTGATGGAAGTATTTTGGATTGCATGTGAAAACCCCACACTGTACCCCAGAAGTGCATTAATGTACATAGTTACCATTCAATTAAAATAAAATAAAATAAAATAAAATAAAATGCAGCCAAATCACCCTGACAGACCCTTGAATAGTTTCTTCTCACAAGCTAGTGCTCTTGAAACTGCCTTTATAAAATTAATCCAGGGCCACAAAGTGGGAACTTTGGTAGGGGCTTGAACTCTGCAAAGGTATAGGCATAGTTAATATGTAGTATAACCAAGTTCCCCAACTTGCTTTCCTATAGGGCTGATAATCATAAAGATTCTTCATTCTTTATTCTCCCATAGATCGTAACACCCTTATAAATCCTAAGTCTAGTTTTTGAGATATATTCTAGTCCCTGCATTCCAGTGGACTTGCTGACCCATCCAGACCAATGGCCCATACCCAAGAACTGACGCAAATGGCCTCGTAACCTCCATGCAAAAGCTGACTTAGCCCAAGAAGACAATTTCTACAGCCCTATGGTTCCACCTCAAACCCAACCAATCAGCCAACCCACTTGCCTAGGCCTTTGCCCACCAAACTATTTTTTTTTTTTTTTTTTAGAGACAGAGTCTCACTTTATCACCCTCGGTAGAGTGCTGTGGTGTCACAGCTCATAGCAACCTCCAGCTCCTGCGGTTAAGTGATTCTCTTGCCTCAGCCTCCCCAGTAGCTGGGACTACAGACATCTACCACAACACCTGGCTATTTTTTTTTATTGCAGTTTGACTGGGGCCAGGTTTGAACCCACCACCCTTGGTATAAATGGCCAGCATCCTACCCACTGAGCCACAGGCACCTCCCCCAAGCTATCTTTTGTGCATCCTTTCTCCCAAGTTCTGGAGGAAAGAGATTGGAGAACTTCCTCCTGTTTCCTCACCTGGAGCCTGTGATATTAAACTCTTTCTCTGCTACAACCCTGCTGTCTTGGTGTATTGGCCGCCTCTTGAGCAGCAGGCAATGAACCTAGTTGGGTGATAACAATCCTAGTTGGCAACATCTTCTCTAGCCGCTATGGATGCATAACAAATTACCCTAAACTATTTAGCTTAAAAGGACAACATTTATTTTGCCTGAACACCTGCAAGCTGGACAGGGCTGAGCAGAGATCGCTTCCTGCCACTACATGCAGCATCAGCTGGGGGAGCTCTCGTGGGGACCAGAACCTTTGGCTCCTTAAAGTTTCATGGAAAAATCACTAACACAAGGCAGATTGATTAATAGGAGAAAAGGGCTTACAAATTTATTTAAAAATATATATGTGTATGTACATGCATATACACACATACAAAGGAGCCTTCGGAATGAGTACTCAACACCCAATGAAGTACAGAAATTGATAAAGAATGGGGCTTTGGATTGTGGCCAAACAGGTTTTAGTGGCAAGATAGGTTATGGGAAGAAAAAAATGAATATATAAGTTAGACTGCAAAGGGGTCTTGTTATGTAAATGAAACCTTAGCTGTAGCAGCCCTCAGGGAAAAAAGGTGGTGATGGCTTTTTTTTCAGACCTTTAAAGGTGTCAGACTCTTGGTTAATATTTCCTAGATCAGGAGAGATCAGGCTGCATTAATGGAGAGTCTCTGCAGATACAAATTTCTCCCCACAAGAGAGAGCTTTGTAGCCTTTACTTCTGGACTTGGAGCAGCCATTTCAAAACATGTCAATTAAATATACTTGGGGGTAAAATATTCTGATTTCCTTTGCTCAGAAATGGGGGGATAGAATCATCCAGAGAATTAGGGTTTTTTTTTTTAATTATTGTTGTTTTGTTTTGATTCTAATCCATGCATTTTTATCTGGGAAGACTCAAATGATGGAGAGCTTGATCAACTGGGGCACCTTGGGCATCTTTCTTGCTTAATATTGACTTTCCCCCTGATTTACCAGCATGAGGCACTTTGGAGCAGTCAGACTCAGAGTTCCCAATGTGCTATCTCAAGAGAGCTGGTTGGAATCCATACCACCTCCTGTGACTTAGCCTCAAAAGTCATTCAGTCATTGACCACATTTATTGGATGGGGTAGTTTACAAGCCCTCCCAGGTTTAAGAAGAAAGAACAAAGACCCTACCTCTTGATAGAAAATGTCAATGCCATACCATGAAAAATAGTGTGGGGTGGAATATGTATTAGTGCAGTTTTTAGAAACATAGTCTGTTCCAATATCCCTGGTATGGACATAAAACAGTAAATGCTTCAGTTTAAAAATCTTGTGAAATAAGGCTCAAAAGAAAATGTCAGAGACCACTGATGGAAAGTAAGCAGAGATAGACAGATGTGAGTGTGGAAGTCTTAAGATCTATTTGTATATGTATATGTACATAATATGTATAATTATGGGCTCAGGATTCAAGAATGAAATTGAATGTAGGAATAGTCAGGAAGATTTAAAACTCTGACTTCCTTCCCATGCTGACTACTCTAGCAAGTCTCTTATCTCCGTCAAATAAAGGATTTAGTCTATATGACCTTGATGATGTCCTCCAAAACCTCTGGGTCTGTGAAAGGCTGCAGTTCAGTTATGTACGCTGTCTGTATTCTCACCATTTCTGTTTCCTGTTTAAAGTCATTCCCCCACAAAATTTGCTGACTCTTACTTCTGTTGCTTTTGCTGAGAGGACAGTCACACTCTGCTGTCTGTGCAGCTCTACTAAATCAAGGGTGAGATTCAAGTCCTCAGTGGCACCAAGCGTTATTTCAAGAATTATTCTTCCTTTGTGTATAAAAATTTGCATTTTGAATGTGTGCCATCAGAGAAGTAATAAATTGGGGATTGCACTGCAGCCAAGAGGAATATATATATGTGTGTGTGTGTGTATTCATAAAATAGATATAATATATATGCATATATTATACATATATACATATATATATGAAGTAGAATAAAACACAATCCCAGAATTATCTCTTTGGAAAGTATCTTCCTACACAATGATACACTTGGCAGGCACTTTCTAATGATGGTCACAGCAGAGGTCAGTGTGGCTGATGCCCTGAAATGATGAGCACTATATATAAAATTGCAAAAAACAGTCTATGAATATGTTTAAATCAATAATTTTTAGAACTCCCAAGGTGCTACCAATGTGCAAATCAATGAAAACCATAAGCAACCCACCACATGGTTTGTATAGGCCAAGATTCCCTAAGATTCAAGGACAAAAAAGCCAAAAGCAAACTTGTGTCTGAAAAGTCCAGGTAGTACTAGATCAATGCATTAAAACAATTGCATCAGAACTAGGTCTCCCCCCATCTCCACACTCCCTCTGTACCAGCTGTAGCATAGACGCTCTCTCACCTATCTGGAACACAGGGTCCACCAACCAACCCCTTATCAGCCCTAGTGAAAATGATGTACTTCTTTCTCAACAGCTCAAATACAAGATCTGAAATTGAGTTTCATTGTCTCTGATTGGCAAGACTTTGGTCAAGTGTCCACTATTGAGCCAATTGCTGTGGCTGGGGATGTGCTGTGCTCTCACCAGGTCTAGATCACATGGCAACTTTGGGCCTGGTAGAAACAAGAATGGGGTAAACAATGTTGTTGACTGACTGTGTTTGAAACTCATGGACCAAAAGTGGGTATCAAGTAGTCCCCTGGAGAAAAACTGGGGAGCTATCAACAAGAAAAATGGAGAGTGCACATTCTACCCTAGTCCATCATGGGGAAATACTATCTGATTTTGAATTCTTCTTCTTCTTTTTTTTTTTTTAAGATAGACAATAAGGGTTAAGAGAACATAAATGGGCTCGGTGCCTGTAGCTCAAGAGGCTAAGGCACCAACCACATACACCAGAGGTGGCGGGTTCGAATCCAGCCCGGGCCTGCCAAACAGCAATGACGACTACAACCAAAAATAGCTGGGCACCAAGGCGAGCACCTGTAGTCCCAGCTACTTGAGAGGCTGAAGCAAGAGAATCGCTTAAGCCCAGGAATTGGAGGTTGCTGTGAGCAATGACACCACAGCACTCTACCATGGGTGGCATAGTGAGACTGTCTCAAAAAAAAAAAAAAAAGAGAACATAAATGTTATGGCTGATAATATTGTAAATTTGTGATCAATTTCCCTCCTTTCGCTCTCCCTTTGTTATAAAAGACCTAAAGGGATTTTTAGGGGATCTTTGATACTACTTAAAAACTTTGAAGGCTGAGGGTGTGGAAAAGCCACAGATAAGGTGAAGAGATAAATGTGAAGAATGGGCAAGGAGCACTGGCCAATAAAGCAAGTGAAGCAAGAATACAGAAAAGGAAATTCAGTGTGGTAGAAGAAATGATAAAACACCAGGGGAGGAGTAAGGTGAAACCAGAGAGAGGCATGCTGTGGTTGTATGTGGCAGCTGGGATGTGTCTCTAGGAAGTAGACTGGTGGAAAGAGATCCTTTGACAAAGAAGGACAGGACCTAGGAGCAGAAAACAGTACTGCTAGCCTACGAGAGAGTGTGGCCGGAAGGCAGTGTGGGATTGAGCTTTTAAAATTTGCATGTTAGCTTTTGAAAACATCATTCTATATCTCCAAGCTGTTGGACAGTGGGTCAACAGCATGCCAGAAGTACTGTTTACCAGTGGCTTCATTTGAAATGGCAGCCCCAGGCAAAAGTGAAAGATGAGCTTCTGTTTATACTAAGAAATTCTTTGGATTGTGTGATAGCCTTGCCTTTGGAAGCCTGATATTTATATATAGGCAGCCACAGGGAATTGCTTCCCTCTTGGTGTTCAATTGCAGCCCAATTTCCTTATCTACTACCCATTAAATTAGAGAATGTTAGACCCCATCATCTGCTTAGCTTTCTGATAACTTTACAGAGAGTTTCAGTAATTACTGCCATTCAGTGTTGTTTTGAAGGTCATGGTTTCCTCAGGATGCATTTTAAAAATAGATCTCCAAAATAATATGAAGAGCCGGTTTGTAGGTTTAAGATCTGATTTTGAGATTAGATGTAGACGACAGGAGGCAGAATCCTGAGGTTTCACTTCTTAGTTTATTCTCTGTGTGTATTATACAGTGTTACATTTCCAAATACTAAGTTTGGTAAGGGCAGGTTTGAAACAGTCTAGACCCATTGACCACAGACGTTAGTAATGGGTGAACCTTAATTAAAACATCATATCCACTCAGCTACCACAAGATGCCTTATTGTTATTCAAAGAGGATGTTTATGAGGACAGGGAATAAAAAGTAAATAAAGTTCTAAAACAAAAGATAGTAATGATTTAATATTGAATGTTATGCCAAGAAATTTAATTGAACTCTAATTAAAATATAATTCTGCATCAAATTTAATTATATAACAATGAGTATTTTCACATGATAGGGTGGGGAAGTTTTCCAAAGCCCATTGGAAAGGCACCATGTAGTGTGTCATAACATAAGAGAAAGGACACAGGCTGCAGTGCCACCAGACCTGGGTTTGAATCTCAGCTCTGTACTTCCTGGCTTAAAGACTTTGATAATCTCCCATAAGCCTCAGTTTTCTTTTCTTTCTTTTTGTTCTCTTTCTCTTTTTTTTGTTTTGTTTTTGAGACACTGTCTCACTGTATTACCCCAGGCTACAGTACAAAGGCATGAGCCTAGCTCACAGCAACTCCAAACTCTTGAGCTCAAGTGATCCTCTTGCCTCAACCTCCCAAGTGGCTGGGACTATAAGTGCCCACCACAACACCTGGCTAATTCTTTTCTATTTTTTTTTTTTTCTGTAGAGCTGGGTCTTGCTCTTGCCCAGGCTGGTCTCAAGCAATTCTCCTGCCTCAACTTTCCAGAGTGCTGGGATTTACAGGTGTGAGCCACCACACCTGGCCAAGTCTTGGTTTTCTCATTGGAAACATAAGAATAATAATCCTTACTCTCCAGGATTTGGGCAAGGATTTGAAGTAAAATGTATTTAAAAAACATGCATAATGCTTAACGTATAAAAATAATACTAGGCACCCCAAAGTGGTAGCTATTATCACCATAGTTATTAGTATAGGTATTATTTCTTCTTCTGGGTGATATGTATCCATTTTCTTTTTCCTCTCCATAGGAAAAATGCCAGAAAACAAATACTTTTTAAAAATAACCTGGATATAGATTCAAAAACTAACCCGGTCCAGCAAAATTATATCTAGGGCAGGGAGGAAGCCTTACTAGTTTCTGAGAAAAAAAAATATGGTCCAATTATTTTTTTCCCCGCTATGTGTATTTTTTTCCCTAAAACAATTTTTATAACTTTACTTTCCTCTCTGTAGAAATGTTTCTCACTCTCTGTTGCTATTCCTTCAGTAAGTTTGCAATTATTTTTTCAACAGGTGCCAGCCCAAAGAATCCTAAGACCTTATGAGCTAACAGTGAAGTGTCAGCTGAGAAAAGAAATAAAAAGCCAGTTTCCTGAACATTATAACATACATAAGTTTGACATGTACTTGTTTGTTTGTGTCTTTCTTTTTAGTTTATAGAACACTCTTTGCTCTTTATGTTGAAAAACTGTTCATTATTACTGGCTCTTGGCCACTTTTTCATCTCCAGGGTAATAGATTTTGACTATAAAATTTCAACTCTGGTCAAAGCAGACAGTGTGTTATAAAAAAATATACTTGAGCACAAATGCGGTCATAAAGTCGCCTATATATTTACTTCTAAAAGTGAAAGGGCTTATGGTATTTCAGAGAAACAGCATTTGTTTTAATATTAGGCACTCAGTAAATATTTGTGGGTGGCCAAGTGAATGAATAAACTCATAAGGAAATGAACAAAGGGAATCTACCATGACTGCAAATCATTTCTCTTAAGTGATGTAGACTACTTGTTTTCCTGGGGGGAAAAAATGAAATTAAGATTAATCATTGTTTAAAGAATTCTTTAGGGACTATAAGAGTAGTGGACATGATAATAAAACATTAGTCCCCAAGGCAGAATGTAGTAGTTGCAGTTATAGGAAAACTGTTAATCCGTTTCTTGTCTAGAATTGGCTGCCTCATGTGTAACTTAGGTTCTGGAATTTTCCTTCTCCTGGGCAAAGAATGGCACCCAGAATATTAGATCCGTTAGTTGCTGGACAACAGCTCAGTTGACCACACAGCAGTCCTGTAATCCTTATTAACAAAGATCTTTTAGAGGTGAAGGTCATTGTAGGACAGTGCTAAGCAGCAATACATTCATTAGGGCATTTTCTAAATGGTAAGAGGAGGTGGGAATTAGAATCTGGGTATGATCCTGGGACAGGTAGATTGGGCTAAGTCTCATTTGATCAGTGGGAGTTTGTATATGTTACTTAATTGGAAGCCTCAATTGCCTTATCTTAAAAATGAGGCAAATGTAGAATCCACCTCTCAGTATTTTGTGTGAGGATTACATGAGACGGTGTATGTGAAGCAATTAGCACAGTGACTGAGTCTGAGCGCTACTACTACTATACTCTGTTCCTACTCAGAACACTTCTGACATCAAATATGTGATTTATTTTCTCAGACTAGCCAATTCTCCAACTCTCCAGATACCAACCAGATATCTGACAATTCAAGTCAACCTAGAGTTAGAGCTAGGACTGCCCAGACTAAGGACTCAGTCCCACAAGACTACCCTTACTGCACATACCAATTGCAAATCCAGGCAACTTGTCCTCCTTACAAATTGGCCATAAAGTTACAGGATTCCCATGACTTCTCCTCTGGGTTTGATATTTGTCTAAAATGGGTCACAGAACCCAGGAAAAACTATTTCCTTACTACTAGTAGTTTATTGTAAAACATGTTGTGAACAGCCAGATGAAGCAGTACCTCAGGTGAAGTCTGCAAGGGTTCCAAGCATGGGGGTCCTGCCCCAGGGGCTGTGCCACCTCCTAGCATCATCAACATGGAAACTCTCCCAACTAAGTCATTTGCCATTGGTAATTAACTCAATCTCCACCCCAGGGGTCAGGAAGTGGGACCAAAAGTTTCAACTCTTTAATCATAAGATTGAGTCCTCTGGCAACCAGCTCCCAGCCTGAAGCCATCCAGGGATCCACCAGGAGTCACCTCCTTAGCATAAACTCAGGGATGATTGAGAGCGGCTTCTTATGAATGACAGTATCAGCTCTTATCAGGAAGCTACAAGAGTTTTAGAAGCTCTATACCTGGTACTGAGCACAAGTATATCACACCAAGTCATAGTAAGTACTCAATGAACAGAAAATAAATGATGGTCAAACCAACTGCTACACATTCTGATGCTGAGTTTCACCAGGGATTATTTCTGAAACCTTCTTACACAAGTTTCAGTTCCCTCCTATGTACACAGGAGAGGGTGCAATAAAGTCAGAAGGAATTATGTTCATATCCATGGGTCTTAGAACCAAAGGCCTTGGTTATGAGGGTGGCAGGGAGGCAGCCTGGGATGTTTTCTGCTGGCAGTGGTGTCCCAACAAGCACAAGGCAGGGAAAATAGGAGACTAGTGGGGTAGAAGAAATGGAAGGTAAGTTCAGAGGGGAGGTAGGAGAGTGACGTGAAGAAAAGCTTGGCTTGCTGCAAGGTAATTCTCCATACTCAATATTAGGGTATCTTGAAATGAAACCCACTGTTACGAACTTAAATTAAAAAAGGAAAAATCAGTTTCCGTAAAAGAGATGGGATTAGGGCTGGGTGCAGTGGCTCATGCCTATAATCCTAGCACTCTGGGAGGCCAAGATATGAGGACCACTTGAACTCAGAAGTTCAAGACCAGCCTAAGCAAGAGCAAGACCCTCTCTCTACTAAAAATAGATAAACTAGCTGTGTATTGTGGCAGACACCTGTAGACCCAGGTACTTGGGAGGCTGAGGCAAAAAGATCACTTGTGCCCAAGAGTTTGAGGTTGCTGTGAGCTATGACACCACACCATTCTACCCAGGGCAACAGAGGGAGAAACTATCTTTAAAAAAGAAAAAAAAGGAGGGAAGACTAGATGAACTAAGACAGATCATGAAGAGATACAATATATGAAGATAAGGGGGGGATGCAAAAAGAAAAGGAGAAAACGTATTAAAATTAGGTCCACCCTTGCTGGGTTTTTTGTACGCACAGCTAATTAGAAGGTGGACAAAATCTGTGTAGCGTGTTTATAGAGTCTACTCAGCTCAGTGGCCTGGTGTCCTCACTGCCACCTCCTCACACTGTGACGGTGGGGGGTGGACACTGCTGTGAGCACTTTCTCACTGACTGATGACCAGAGACCGCACTCCTATGCCTCTCCATACAGAGGATGTGTCCTCATGACGAGGAAGCTGGGTTTCCTCAGAGCAAGGGACCCAAGAGAGTTAAAGCACATCCCAGATGGAAGTGGCAGTTCGTTTAAAATCCAATCTCCACAGGGACACACCATCACTTTGGCTGTGTTCTGTTAATTAGGACCAAGTCCTTAAATGCTTAAGGGGAGGGGAGTTGAGTTCCATCTCTTGAAGAAAGTTGTATCTAAGAAGATGAGGGCATATTTTTAAAACCACCATAATCTCAGACAGCGTTCTCATTTTCTGTTTTAAGACTTCCACATCCTGGCTATGCCTCTGCCCTTGGATTTTTTTAAGACCTCCTTAAATATTAAATCCTCTTATTGACTTAAGTTCAAAAGTCCTTTCTAAAACCATCCGAGGTCTTGGAACCAGTAAAAACATGTCAGAGATGGGCACTTTGCTTCTTGCAGAAAGCAAACACTTGAGTAGACAGGAGGTGGTTGAAGGTCATCTTAATAGAGGATCAAGCCAATTCCTACACTACATGGATAATGGCCTGTCAGTGAGTCCAGGGGTACAGTTTTGTAGGCTGAGTCCTCTCCAAGGTCAGCACACCTCTGTAAAGGACCAGATGAAAAATATTTTTGGCTTTGCAGGTCACACATGGTCTCTGTCATGTTCTTCTTTTATTTTTAATAAAAAGTGTTTTAATAACCCTTTGAAAATATAAAAACTCATTCTTGGCAGCTTATACGAAGATAAGACTTCAAGCCATGATTTGCAGACCCGTGCTCTAAAATAATTGTAGAAGACACTTCTAGTGTCCTTGAAAATATTTTGGAGACGCCTCTCTGTACCAGCCAGCCATGGTAAGAGTCTCCTTTCCATACCTCTCAAGTTTCCTAAAAGAGATCTAATTTATCTTACTTTAGATAAAGAGCTGGGAGTCTTCTTTTCAGGTTGAATACATTTTACATAGGATTTCTTTCATTCCTTCAGGGAAACAGAAACAGGTTCAAAAATTAAGTCACTAAAATGACTAATATGGAGCTGTCAGAGAAGAATTATGGACCTGCAGGGTTATGATCTCCCAGAAAACTCATTTCGCATTTCTGTCCATCACGTGAATAAAAATAAGCTTGTCCAACAAACAGAGTGAGGAATGTACCGACTGCCGGTAACGGGGCTGCTGATGAATGCTGGCTCCACGCAGGCTCTGCATGGCCCTGGCGATCGGGTGTCAGACTCGGCTCGTAATGGGGGTGGGGAGATAGCTCAGCCTTTGTTTTGGCTTTTCTGTCTTCCTTGTTTTCTAGAATACCAACATGCTCATCAAAGATGCCTAACCCACGGACAAAGCAAAGCATTCTGTGTCTTTATCAGCAACTAAAATCAAAATGGGATGAGAATTATTAAAAGCAAAAACTAAATCTACATTTTAAGTTTACCAAGCATTAGTAAAAAAAAAAAAAAAAAATGTATGACTTAGCCCATGACTTAACAAAAGAAAATGTGTTAATGTGTATGTGTGACTAATGAACTCAGACAAGAAGAAGAAAAGGGGGGAAAGCCGAAGAGACTGAAAGCTGTTCATCAAACTTAATGTTTCACAGCCCCAGATCAGTAACGCTGCTTTATTCCGTAGCTCCCAGGCCCAAATCTGCGGTGTTACGGAATTGTTCACTCCAGTTGCTACGTGCAAATCAGGCAGACTCAAAAACTCCCCTAAGAATAGGCAGTTTTATGAATAAGGGAAATTATTTAAAGAGTCAGTGAATCCAGTACACATCTCTGTTTCTTAATCACATCTATGATCTTAAGTCTTTGTTTAACACTCTTGGAGTTTACCTTAAAGCCCTGACTATTAGTTGTAATTAAAACCATCCAAAATCATAAATTAATTAGCTTTAATAGCACAGCCGTTGAAGGGTTATCTTTCATTTTGAATACATAGTGCCACTTCCTGCAACTATTTGTTCTTGTAAATGATTAATGGTTTTAAATGTATTAGCCAATTGTAAAGGGAATCATTCACTTGCCATTCATGTGAATGGCTCAAGTAGTATATGCCTGTATTTGAGTATATGACCTAATATACCTTTTCCTCTAACTTGACATGTTTTTGATAGATATTTCATAGTCACAAGACAGCTAGCTATTCTGGGATTTTTAAAAGAAAACTTCATTTGGCCTAAGTGTTAAAAACTAAGGCCATCTTGATATTTCTAGAAGCAACAGATCTTCGGGGAGGTCTATAGAACAGGAAAATTGTTTCCATCAAGTCCAGGATCATCTGACATTAGTAATGAGAACTGGGAGAAATAATTTATTCTCATGAACAAACTGCCAAGAAGATGGAAAACCCTAGAAACCATCCTCAAGCTGCTGCTATAGGATTGTTCTCCCGTGGTCCTTCTCTGGGCACCACTCTGTTATCCCTCCACTGTCGCGCTGCTCTGTCTCCCGCTTCTGCCGCACTCACTGCCACCTCGTGTGGCTCCATCTGTTTGGGTAGGAAAGAGTTCTGCATGCTAAATGACTGTCCCTAGAGCCCATGACATGGAAGAGGCCAGTGTCCACTAGGCAGGTTGATTCCAATTTTGAAGGCATGCTGTCACCTGCCTTCAAAATATCTCTTTTCATCAATCATGTGACTGCCTGATATATTTTTTACCAAGCATATTTCTGTGGAGAGACAGCTGGATTCCTTTACAGTTATCCCACAGACTACCTTCAATAAAGTCAGACTTCTGCAAATTGACCAATTTGGCACAAAGAACAAAAGACATGTCAGAGTCCTCCTCAGCCTGGGACTTGTGTCGTTTTATGTCGATAGCGGTGTACATACCAGCAACGCATAATTGTCGGTGGCCGACTCTGCTACCTGGAGAGAAGGAACAGATGTTCCTATTTGTCTTTTGATTTTGGCTTCTGATATTTACATTGGCTTGTCTGAAATAGCATCAGCTTCCCCAGAAAAGCTTTTCCTAGTCCTTGAGTTGGTGGGCTCATGGTTTCAGGTGGCTATACCGAATGCAATTATCATCTCAAGATGATCCATTGCCAGCAGGTATTTCCCAGGTGTGGGGAAAGATAGACACCATTTGAAAGTGAATCTACAGAAAAATCATAAAGAATTTTATTTATTCAAAGTAAAGTAAGACCCCAATAAGATTGTTCAGAATATACCTAATGGAAATTTGGGATAAATTCCAGACCAGGAGGTCTTAGCATTCTCTGCTAGGTATAGTAATTGTAGAACTCTTGTTATAGCTAGGAAGAGTAGATAATTAAGAGTGTTCTCAGTAGTTTTAAGAGTGGTAACAAGTTTATTACTAAATAAAAGTAATTTGCAGTAAATTAAAAATGATAGCTAATACCTTCTTAAAACATAGCTCAATGGGAAAGAAGTCATAAAGATAGTGGACACGCTAAGAGGAGGGATTGGAGTGAGTCTGGGAATCACAGAATACATGCAGAAATGCGATGGGGAGGCTGAAGAGCTCCTTTTGCTGAGGCTGCCCTGAGGGCTCGCAATAGGATATATGCCCATTTGTGACATAAAGGGAACAGATATTGGAAGCAACTGTCTCAGACTATCAGTCAAAATGTACAATCCAGACAAGGTCACCAAAGGAAAAAATAAAAGGCTAACCAGGAATATCAGCAAGTAGCATTATGTATTAAAAAGTGACTGTTACATGAACACTTTACTCTTAAAATATCTTATACAAATTTTCCAGAAATTATCCTCAAGGAATTTCCGCTGGGCTGGGTTTTCTTAATCCCCATCTCTTTAGCCTCCCTTCCTTTCTACCAAAATCTCTGACATCCGTCTCATGATCACCCCGGACCTCACGCTGCTCTGGGCTCCCAGACTCTCACCCTGCTTGATCCATGGCCTGCGGTGGGTACAGTGACCTTATAGCAAGGTCATCAGTAGGCTGCACTTGGGAGGCCAAGGACTGAGGACCAAATCCTGTCTCGGTCCCGCTGGCTGTGGAACCTTGGGAGAATCACTCAGAGTGGATCACTTCTCCATCTATAAAACAAAATATTTATTACATCTATGCCACCAGGTTGTCATGAATGCTAATTAGGATAATTCAGAGCTCTTGTGGTAGAGGTTGGCACCTTTCCTCATCCTCCATGCCCCGTCCTACCCCTCAAATATCTCCTCGGTCCAGCCTGTTCTCTCTCTGTCACCTGCCACCCCTGTATCTAAGACCTTCCCCATCTCTTCTCTGGAGTATTTTCATCACTACCCTTCCTGCCTAGTGAGAGAGAGAGAACACTCCATGGCTCCCTCCTCCCTTCCATAGGTATGTATTCCTCCCAGAAAAGGGTACAGTGACCTAATGGGACCACTCGTTTTTCATGTAGCTTCACTTCCTCATCCGCTTCCTTTGTCATCAGTGCTGCAGCCACACTAAGTTACTGTGTCCCAGACATGCATGCTCCACTCTTCTCTGGCTCCTGATCCTCCCCATAAGACATCCCCTCTCCTTCCAGCTCATCCTGCTCCATCTGCCTGAACATCTCCCACTAAGACCCGCTGTGAGCACTCTTACCCCACTGCCACCCCCTAATTAGCAGAGATGCCAAGATCGTCTCCACATAAGGATCCCTGGACATGCCTTTCACTCTCATCCATCATGCCTGGAACACTCATCGATCTCCTTCTCTTTTTAAACTCATTACTTTCAACTGATTAATTTTTTTTTTTTTTTTTTTGAGACAGAGCCTCAAGCTGTCACCCTGGGTAGAGTGCTGTGTCATCACACCTCACAGAAACGCCAACTCTTGGGCTTAAGCAATTCTCTTGCTTCAGCCTCCCAAGTAGCTGGGACTACAGGGACCTGCCACCACACCCGGCTATTTTTTGGTTGTAGTTGTCATTGTTGTTTGGCAGGCCCGAGCTGGATTCGAACCCACCAGCTCTGGTATATGTGGTTGGCACCTTAGCCACTTGAGCTACAGGCACCGAGCCTCTACTGATTAATTTTGCCTCATAAATGCCTTAGGCTTGGCAGTTCAAATGCCACTTCCACAGGGAAGGCCCCTGTGATGACCTGGTTGGACGCTGTCTTAGCAACCAGCATTTCCCTACACTACCACGTATCATGATTGGGGATAATAGATTTGTGTAACTATTCGGTTTAAAAATCTCTTAGTTCAGTCCCCCAGTAGCACGCCTTGGGATAAAGGTTCAAAGGCAGGGAGTTGATTTGCGGAGATCTCTGGTAGCACCTGTTGGGAAGTAGGAAGGTGAGACAGGGAAGGGAAGGGAAAGCCAGGTGCAGGGACAAGTAGATTGTCCTGTGGGCAGCTGGGACCTGGTCCTGCAGGAGGACTCCAGGAGACAAGGGATGTGTGCCTCCAAGGAGTCCCATTGAAGGGTCAGGAGCCCCAGGGCTACCTGCTCCTCCCGGGGCTTCAGTATCAGCAGGACAAGCATCCAGAAAGCGCTCCCAGGCAGCATGTTCAGGAGGAGAAGCCACTGCACACACAGAAGTCGGAGGTGAGGGCCAAGCCATGGCAAGCAGGGCATTGACAGCGCCAGCTACATCTCTACCTGTCCCACTGCACTCTCAACTCCACAGCAGCATCGTGCAACAGAAACATGAGTTATAAGAGCATATGTCATTTTAAACCTTTGAGAAGCCCTGTTTAAAAAGTAAAAGAATCAGGTGACATTAAGTTTAACTCTATATTTTATTTCACACAATATATCCCAAATATCATTTCAACTTGTATATAAAAATTCGCTAATGAGACATGTTATAATTTTTGTACTGTCTTTTTTTTTTGAATGGTAACTATGTACATTAATGCACTTCTGGGGTACAGTGTGGGGTTTTCACATGCAATCCAAAATATTTTCATCAAACTGGTCAACAGAGCCTTCATGTCATTTTCTCAGTTATTGTTTTAAAACGTTCACATTCTACTCTTAGAAAGATTCACTTGTACCCCTGTAAGATAAACCTCAGAAGTGATCCCTCCTATCCCCCTGTACTGTCTTCAAAATCTGATTTGTATTTTACACTTACAGCTCATCTCAGTTTGGACCCATCATCATTTCGAGTGCCCAATAGACACGTCTGGCTAATAGCCATCATAGTGAGCAGCTCTGCTCTGTAGGACAGAGTCTGGTTGAGGGAGAACAGTCAATAAATATTTGCTTAGTGACAAAGGCCATAACTGGAGCACTGCCTTCTCTGAGAAATTGTCCCCAGCCACTCAGAACTAGAATTAGGTGCTTAACCTGAGAGCACCCACTGCCTTTCCTGTTTCCCAAGACCATGGTACTTGGCTGAGGTTGTGGGTTCACTATCTGTCCAGTAAGCTCCTAGCACCTTGTTCATTGTTCACAGTGAGCCCCACACAGGAAACTTCCAGAACACAGGAAACTTCCCCAATGGTTTCCTTGACACTGAATACATTTTAAGATAAAGTGATCTAATTGTAACCCTTAGTAAAAATGTAGTGAAAAGGTAAATTTTATACCTTTACTTTACAAAAAAAATCTACCTTTCTTTTCTTTCTAAGACATAGTAGAGTAGTATCAAAGGAATAACCAATTTGGGGCTACAGAGATTCAGAAGTTGAGAAATGAACACTTCAGTGATGAAGCTAAGATTGAGATGTTCATGGCCACATTTAATAAAAATAAGTCATATCATATTTTCTATTCTTACCCATTAATACTCTAAAGCCCAGACCAATGATTCTCAAAGTGTGGCTCCCAGACCCACAGCAGCTACATCACCTGGGACTTGGTTGGAAATGAGGATGTTCAGACCCTACTCCAGCTCCACTGAGCCAGAGCCCAATAGACTCTGGCTATTTAACAAGCCCTCCACTGGCTTCTGACACACGGTGACATTCAAGAACCAGTACTCCAGACAAAGTCATTTCCTAATTACTCCTTTAGAAGCAAAGCATGCTGTCATAAGGAGGACAGTGTCCTGTGCCTAAAACTTCACACACACACCGAAAAAAATGTGCTCTACACTCTGCCTAAGGTTGTGTGGCTTCTCCACTTGCAAATGATGTTCATGTTAAGGACAAGTAATACGCTGAAATTTTTTCTGGTACAATATCAAATAGCTATTAGCAAAACATTTGGTTAAACAAAACCATTACTGGGAATCTGTAAAGAGAGAGAAAATATATGTTGTTTTTGTAGTTGTCAGGCAGCTTTGGGGTGGTTGATGAGTTTTGTCATCTATGGGATTATAATTAGGGTAAGGGCACATTTTTATAAAAAGTTCATATGAATTATGGAAGACTCATACATTGCTTTTCATCTTAAACTTCAAAATTCTAAATCAGCATCTTAAAATTTTTACTTCCAACACTTAAAATAGCATGTCTCAACAAAGAAGGAACAGATATTTTAAAGGAGGAAAGCAACAGAAACACAAAAATGAAGGCTTTTATTTCCTGTGATCATGAGAGGCTGCCCATAACTTAAGATATATGTGTATTGAATTGTACCCTGGAAAGGGAATAAATAAAGGAGAGACTTTTCCTTTGGGAGGTGCCAGGAGGATACTTGGACTCACACATGTATATCTTCAATCAGTAACCTCCTAAAGAATTATTTGGACAATGCCAAGTGAAGAATCAGACCAGTTACTCATTTTATGCAGCTCAAAGACCCAACTTCTTATGTTGGATAAACTTTTATATTTTTATGCAGCTCAAAGACCCAACTTCTTATGTGAGATAAACTTTTATATTTTTCTCTCAACAGTCATCTGTAGCCTCATTTCCACTTCGTGCAGGCAGGCACCTCTCATGAAACCTTCCCATCCCTCTCTCCCTTGTCAACCCCCAAAGGGAAAGGACTTTTGTCTTCAGAATAGCCTAATTTATTCCTTCTCTAGCAACTTGAACTTTGTAGGTAGTCAACAAACATTAATTGATGACAAAGATATCTAATGCCTTTTGAATATATTCATGGGATGCTTCTTCTATTTAAAGGATGTTTTTATATACTTCAATTCTTCAGCAAAAAAGCAAAAAAAAAAAAAAAGTTTAATCTTTCCACTTCCATATTTAACATCTGCACAGAGCACAATGTGTGCCTGTTTTAAACAAATGTGTGGGTGCACTGGCTATCTTGACTCAGGAATGCAAATGATGATACAGAGAAATGTAGGTTTAGAAGAAAATCTTAA
Organism: Galagoides demidoff; assembly: GCA_963574575.1. Classification (NCBI taxonomy): domain Eukaryota; kingdom Metazoa; phylum Chordata; class Mammalia; order Primates; family Galagidae; genus Galagoides; species Galagoides demidoff. Next base: position 17,447 of record CAUYQV010074900.1, read on the forward strand.
CCTTAGGGCTTGAAATTAATGGAAAAATGCAGCTGCTGTGTTTTTGGAGAGAGAAAGTAAGGAATTCTCATTGTAATGCTATTATTGTCCCTAATTTTCCCAGTTATGGAGTCAACACTAGATTCTTATATAGCTGAGAACTGGCATAATTTATGGTCTATTCATTGACATACATCAACTAGTAGGATAACCATAAGTGTCCACTTAAGTTGATTTCTCACCTCAATTACCCCATGAAGTCACCGGAAGACTTAGGGAAAGTTGCGTAATTCCCATTTGTTGGTTTATGGAAAAAACAGCCACATTAATATATTTCTTATTATTGTCTTTCCTTAATAGTTATTGATGGTGTACAGGGTGCTTTGTATCTCTGCAAGGCACTGTACAACTTCCCCAGGGAAGGCTGTGCTAATGAATAGTGTTTATAAAGTACTCGGAAATCCTTGGATTAAAAACTACCCGTATCAGAGTAAAAGTATCTGTATTAGCATGCCATATGGGAGAACCATATGTTATCTATTAAGAGGGTACATGCGATATTGAAAATAGCTCTCTGGTACGTTGCCTTGTACTATTTTTATTTTGAGAAATGCCACAGCAAGGCTTGGTATGCCGGGGTTATACCTTCAATGTTGAAATGCCATAACATTCAATCCTTCCGCAGGTATTTGTTGAGCTCTTTCCTTATTGAGTACTTGGCTCTTTGCTTATCCTTGTCCACAATATATGGAAGGGCCAGTTGGATGCTACTCATGTGTTTCCTCTCCTTCCACATGTGTCACACTTAAATCTCCCTTAACAGACTCACAGGTTTGAACATAACAGCTTCAATTATATCCTCTCCTTCTACATGGACACTATGCTGTTTCAAGCCATGCTTCAAGAGATAGGGGTGAGAAAGCTGTCCTCTCTGGCCCCTAACTGAAGACCAATCCATGAGTCTGACACCCTCTCTGTGAATGGGGCGTGGTCCTAATACTGTTTGAGTTTACTTGGGGCAGAACAGGCAGTGAGGAGAGCCCTGCACCTGATTTTCCCAAACTGGCCGCATGTGCTTCTCCATCTTCCCAGGAGGCTTTATGTCATTAGTTTGGAGAAACACATCTTAACAAATTCTACACAAAATCTCCCCTGGTCTACAGAAGGGATTCCTTTTAACTAACTGCTGTCATAAGAAAACAAAATGGTAATAAGGGCAATGTTAACAAGAGCCTGAATTCTTCTGTCTGGGCCACCTTTCTTGAAAAGTTCTACCCCATGTGACACATGAACCTCACACTTCATAAGTAACCCGAAGATTTTGAGATAGAAGATAATTTTCTCCTTTTTCTTTCTGATTAATTTGTGAATGAGCCAAGAAAGGCCAATTAAGGTGAGAGCATAGTTTATTAATTGACAAATATTTGTTGAACACTTAGTATGAGTTCATTCTAGGTCCTCAGGCGACAGCAGTGAACGAAGTGCACAGAGATCCCTTGTCTCACTGACCTTATATGCAATGGGGGCCTGGCACACATAAACAATGAGCATCATATCTGCCTAAACTGCAGGATATGAGATAGTGAAAGATCATGGATGATTGAAAAACCAAAGAAAATTGGGATAAGCAGGATGGAGTGTGAGTGGGCCTGATAATAGACTCTACCATGGAGGGTTCAGCACAGACTTCAGGGAAAAAGGCACATTCAAGCAGAGACTTGAAGGGCCTAGAGAAAGCACTCCAGGCAGAGGGATGTGGGGAGAGAGCCCAGTGAGCTGGGAATAGCACAGAGGCCAGCCTGGCTGGAGCCAGTGAGTGTGAAGGCACTAGATGGGAATGAAGGTAGGAAGAGAATAGAGGTCACCACCATGCAGGGTCCTGCTGCCATCAGAGCACTTTAGCAGGAGGGTGAGGAGAGGGGCCTTATGTTTTAAGACAAACTGGCTCCTAGGCTGAGAATAGACTTTAAGGACAAGAGGTAAAGCAGTAACATATTAGAAAGTGATTGCCACCACCCAGGAGAGAGGGGACAGGAATGGAGGCCAGCCCAGGTGGTGCTGGCAAAGAAAATAGACTCTGATTGTTTTCCCTACCCCTTACCACATTTGATTTTTTAGGAACCCTTAGTTGAGATCCAAGAGACATGAAATTTTTAAACCAATCCACAATGAAATGAAATTCAAGCAGAAGTTCAGATAGATGTCATACCTTATCTATGCAGAGAACTGAAATAGGATTCAAGCAAAAAAAAAAAAAAATGATAGAAGATGAAGTTTCCTTCTTAATCCCTTCCTTGACAAGTGTTTATGGAGCCCTAATGGATTTGGGCATGGCACTGGGTGCCTAGGACAGCACAGGAACAAGAAGGGGGCATCTCTTTCTGTAGAAGATGTACAAGTTAGCTCATGCAGGTAAGCAGAGGTCATAGGAGTCTGCAGGGCAAGTAAGAGAAACATCAGGATTTGGCTTAATCTGAACCTGAGATTGAGTCCCAGCTCTGCCTCTCACTGTGTGACTTTGGGGAAATGACTTGATCTCTTTCAACCTTGATTTCTTCTCCTATAAACATGGAGATCAAAGTCTGACTCAGTAGGCCTGTTGCAGAATGAAGGGTAACCTGAGCATGGAAATGCCTGAGCATGGAAATGCCTGGAGCCAAGGAGCTGCCTCGTGAGCAGCAGCTCCCAGCCATGTTAGCTGGTGACTACTCAGCCTACAGCTGTCTGTCTGTCTGTCTGTCTGTCTGGACACCTTTTCATCTGTACTAACAGGCACACATCAGCCTCTTCATTAAAATGAGGCAGCCAACTCTGAACCTTTTCTTAGAGTAAGCTATTAAAGTAGATCAATAAGCTAATGACAACTCCAGATCAAAACTTTTAATGTTTGGAACTACTCTTTCCTCGTTCCTTTTCTTCCTCCTGAAGCCATGAAGTAGAAGTGGTCAAGGCACATGTTCACAGTGAGGGAGCTGGCTGGTGATGGTGCAAACACCCAGCACAGAGCCCGGCAGAAGCAGGAGCATCTCTGTCCCAAAATGAAGGGGACTGAAGAGACACAAGAACCAAATGCTGTGTGTGGTCCTGGATTGCTATTAAAAATATGATTGGAAAACTGGCAAAACTTGAATATGGTCTATGGCTTAGGCAGTAGTATTATCATTGATATTAATCTCTTGATCTTGATCTTGATGGTCGTATTGTAGCTATGAAAGAAAATGTCCTTGTTTGCAGAACATACACCCTAAAGGATTCAAAGCTGATGACAGTGATTAGGGGCTGATTACTTGTTCTGAAATGGTTCAGGGAAGAAAAGAAATTCTAGTGTACTGTTCTTGCAACTTTCTGTTATCTAAAGTTATATCTTTAGCATTAGAACAAAAAAGCTTGGAGTTGTAACATTGCAGCCGTCTGACTTAGGTGCCAGAGGGGTTATTCTCAATGTTCTTTGTGTTGTATGTTAACACTACACTTTCTGCATTTGTGCTGGCCCAGAATTTAACTCTCTTATCCAGATAACAAATATTAGTTATGTTCCAGGGAGGCAATACTGGGATCTGGCATCAGCTGACTGGGTTAAAATTGTCCATCACTGTTGTGGAATCTTACTTAATTCCTCTGTGTCTTGGTTTTCCCATTCATGAAACATAGATAATAATTCCTACCTCATGTGCTTTTATGAGAATCAAATTTGATAGTCTCTGCAAAGTGGTTAAGCACTGAGTGAGTGGAATATATGCAGAACTCAATAAACGTTAGCTAGTATTAACTAGAATTATCCTGTTGCCTAGATAGCTCTGTAGTTAAACAAAACATAAACATTATTGTGTTGATGGTAGTACACGCTCCTTAATAGCATTCCTTTATTAGATAAGCTAAGCTTATTTTTCAAATGTGTCTTCTAGAGAATTTTGGAAAATGTGAGATGAAAATATAGATGGAGGAGAATACAGTATTAAAGACTGAATTCTTTAGGAAAAAAAAAGAGTGCTAACTTTAAAAAAGGTAACTTCAAGCCTTCTTGAGCTGAGAAAAATAAACACACCACATGTATTAATCAACTATTGCTATAATAATGTTGTAGCAATCACCCAAAGTGTACTTTCACCCAAAATGTACTTTCCTACAAAAAAAAATTCTCAGGCTCTGCTAGTTGGTTGTGGTTTGATTGACGTAGGCTGGGCTCAGCTGGCTGGTTGTGCTTCAAGCTATGGGTTGTCCACACATGGCTTCAGACCATGACTTGGTCCAAGTCCATTTCATGTACCTCTCATCTTTCCTGTAGCTGCAAGGGCACCTTCTTGTATGGCAAATGTCGGAAACACAAGCATCAAATCTAATTATGCAGTACATGAAATAAGCTCGTTTACCTGGCATTTCATTAGACAAATTGAGTCACATGGCCAAGTCCATCATCAATAGGATGGAAATATTCTCTGCCCACAGTATAGGTATGCTGGCATACACAAAGGGTGCCAAGAAAATGTATGTACATTTTAAGAAAGAAAAAATGTTGTATTAAATTTGTAATACACAATGTATGCCAACAACATTTATTATCTTGCATGTCATATGTATCTCTTGTAATTGAAGAAGTCAAACTTGATTTGAGTATTACAATGTTAGTACAGTTTTTTCCTTTCTTACAATGTGTCTACATTTTTTGGCACCCTCTGTATTATAATCCTAATACCATGAAATTAAAGAATGGGAACCAATAACCCAATCTACAAACCTCTGGTTTGGGATTGTCCATATTTTCCCTGTATCTAGAAGTCTCAAGACCTTTATGATAACAGGCAAGAGTAAACCAGTAGGAAGTACACATCAGATCATTCCCCCGTAACAGGGATTGATTCTGATTTCCTTATCCTTTCTCTTCATATCCCCATGTACAGTTCACAAAAGAAACTTGTAGGACAGCAATTTGTAATCACCATGTCGCGATTTTGCCCTTGTAAAACTCTCCCACACAGAGTTAAATATGGATTGCATTCTTATCACAGTCCAGCCAGTGGAGTCTTCCTTTCACTTACATGAATTCACTTTGTATTAGGCGTCTCATTTTATTTCTATAAAATTTCTGAAATATTCTTGCAGATGCTATATGCTTAATAAATATGGGCTTAAAGAAGAGGGAAGAGTACAGAACTGATACTGAAAAGTGAGAAAGATACAACCAGTGAAATCCTCAAGGTTACTCTGCTTTTCAGCACACTCATCATGGACTCTGTGGAAATTTATTATCTGAAGTTAATATGTGATTTTAAAGGTATATTAACTATGAAGATGTAGCTTCTGTGTGACATCTTTTAAGCTAACAAAATAGCCTGGCATTTCCCTATATTGCTTCACATTTATAGTAAAGCTTTTAAAATCCCTTTCTAAAAACCACACCTTTACATGCCCCATTCTACTTAACTTTTTATTGTTTATGTGCTTCCTATGATGATAGCTAGACAGGCAGGGCTGATAATAGGAAAGCTCGTCCTTATCAAATCCTTATCAGTCACTTTGTAATGTGACTTTTTTCCCCTACCAGTGGACACACACTGTTTCACTAAGAACTCACCCATTTGGAGTATTTAAAATGGATGGGGAGTCATAAGCCAGCCAAAATGTCCTTCTAAAAGAAAGTGAAATGAATGCTAATCTAACTGCCCCAAAATGCATATGCTGGGCTTGGAAAACAAGACTTCTACATTGGTTCCCCCTGCTGGATTTGAGGCTGTACTGTTCTGGAAATCGATGAAAGCAATATACCTGAACCTTTTTGTCTGAGGGCATGTTACTCAAATGGCAAAACCAGCATTCTTCTAGAAAGCATTTACTTGACGATAAACATGCCAAATGTTTCTTGAGTTTGGTTCTCAAAAGGCAGAAAATACTGCAAATAGAAAACTGTGCAGCAGAGACTCCAAGCAGAAAACAAAAGCATGCCACTCACAAGTTTGTGTTAGGGAGCAGGTTGGCTCCCTAAGGGTCAAAGCCCAGGGTAAGGGTAAAAGCCCAGAGCAGCATCTTAGGTAAACTGCTAGACTGGTTGTTACAATACCATTAGAAAGCTAGATTTGGGGGTCTGACCTTGAATTCCTTTTTATGCATTTATAACTGCTGGACCAATTCCTCACATTTCTGTGATTTAGTTGCTGTTTCTCCTTCTCTTCTTACTGTTCTACTCTTCTGAAGTAAGCTCTTTATTCCCACTCTGTAGGAGAGCTGGTAACCAGACTAGTTTTTAAGGCAACCTGTAACCTGCAGACTTCAGGCCTATTGTGAAAAAATGTGTTACAAGGTCTGTCTGTTGAGGAAGGAAGAAAGAAAAGCTGGCAGGTTGCTCCTACTTGACTCTGAGTCCATTTGGTGGGAGGAAGGGGGCAGATATTAGCTAAGTTTTTTGCACGTGTGGTTGAATCAACTTGACCTTGATAAGAGAGCATGACTATTTCCTCCTTAGAGCAAAGGCCAACATCATTACCTTTATGAAGAACCAGAATAGAGAAAAAGTCAGTTAATTGCATGGTACTTGTAAGTATGCCTCTTAGAACCTGGATCTGATTGCATCTAGAGCTGGCCCAGGTTCTTATGTTAGAAGCCCCCATAACAGATGGCCCAGTGATGAGCAAGCAGAGAGGATTCTGTCCGTGTTACAGACTTATTGACTGCATTCTTCACCATTGTCAGAGTCTCTCTTTTTTTCCTTGTTTCTTTTTTTCCCTTTTGTTATCATTCTGTTATAAACTTTTCTTTCATTTAGGTCAAATCCAAATGTTTCCCTGTTTGAAACTTTCTTCCATCGCTTATTTTTCAGAGCTGCTAGGTGATACGTTTCCTCTTTTCTGAGATTCTTCTTTCAGCTCTAGTAACACGGGCCTCCTCTGGGGAGGTGACCCCATCCTCTTTCCTCTGGATTAACAACTGGCAGTATTAGGAAATAACGGATCAAAGCTCTTGAGCAAAACAAAGCTAAGTCATTTAGTCTGCTTGTGGGTGAGGGCTCAGCCAGATGATTCTTCTGCTTGTGGCATTGGCTGAGGTCACCATTCAGTTGCATTCAGCTGGGCTGGGTTGGAAGGTTCCAGAAGGACTCACTTACATGTCGGGTGCCTCAGAGCTCCCCCACGCAGCTCTTCTCACTTTCCATGCGTCTTTCTCCACGTGGTAGGCTAGCTTCAGCTACATTATAGTTCGGCACCTGGCTTCTCACAGGCAGAAAGCAGAAGCTGCCAGTCCTTTGAGGACAGGTTGGAAGTCACAGAAAATCACCTCTGCCACATTCCATTGTTCTATACAAATTACAGAACTGGTCAGGAGTCAAAGAGAAGGGAGATAGATTCTACTTCTTGAGATACAAAGCATTAGCAGCCATCTTTAAGTCACATTAATAAAGCCTGGTAAATTCTGCTTCTCTGCTTTTTGTACTTAACTACACATTTTATATTTTGTTCCTGTTCCCTTAGATAAATGTATCTTTTTATTTACTTTATTTTTCAAACAGAAAGTAATTTGGAGATGCTTCTAGCAATGAATTATAAGATCATGCTTTTATTTACCTTTGAAAATTTCTTTCCTTCTAAACAGAAATCCACAGATATGGTACACATTTTAAGACAAAAGAAAATATTTTTATAGCAACTTCCCACTCAAAGGGAAAGTGTTTTTATGGCACACTTCCCAAGTGAAGGAAACAACTACAACTCAGACTTTACAGATGCAAACTATGTAACCTAATTGTGTGTCCCCATATGAATCTGAAATTTTATTAAAAAATAAAATTTAAAAATAGAAAATGTTTTTAAATAGTTGCTACAATAGCCTCCATTGTACCTGTCCAGTTATTTATTTTTCACAGAGTTATATACTATGGAATAAACTTAAACCAGCATGATCTGTTCAAGACAAAATATTTTGTAGCATAGGTATTTTAGACTGTCAGGTGAAAGTTAAGTGAAATAGACTTTTTTTGCAACATATATTGAATGGAAAAATAAAGGGTATAGAAACTTAATCAGCCAAGTTTCCTTATATAGTACATGTTACTTAAAACAAGGCAGAAAAGCAGACTAGAATTGAAATCTTTATTGCATTTTGGGAAACAGTGAGCTAAGAGAGATGTTACTAGGACTGCTGAGTGAATTTTGTTCACTGTAGTTCAACATTTCATCTAGCAAATCATGTGAGAAGGGATGATATGAATGCACCTGTTTATGCAGGTAATCTTTCTATTTCATGCCTTTGATTCATTTCTCTGCTTTGCTTTATGGGGAATCATGCTACATTGGTTACAATTAATTTCAGTGCTGCATATTAGCCATAAAGAGATAATTCATAAATTAACTTGATGCATTTTGTTTTGTCCCTCCATGGTTTTCTTGAAAGATGAGACTGGTCCAGAGGAAAAGCAAAGTGCAGAAGAAATGGAAGGGCAGAGCCAAGAAGCAGGTGGGCTCAGATTTCTTTTGAGGAGTCTCCTAGGCCTCATCCACAGAGGTGAACAATGACTTTACTCAATGCTATTGTCTGAAAGTTCTTATGCCTTTCACTAGATTAACCCCCCATGTTCATTCGGGTCTCCCTTAGGAAGCCACCAACACTGTTAACTGTGAGTTGACAGTGCTTCCCACCAGGGTGGTACATCCTCACGTCTCATTCACTAATTCCATCTTTTCTCCCTGTAATAACAGTTTGCTTGGTAATATTCTAGGAGGGTTGAGGGGAGGTGAGACATGCCAAGGCACAGCTTGGCTGACTTAAGTCAGGCCAAAATTAGCAGATGTAGTTTGAAAGGGAAAATAGAATAAAAATAGTTTAAAGGAAACAAAGAAGAGGCTTTTCCTACACATTGAGTGAGAGTGTTCTTTAATGATTTTCATTCAAGTTTGAAGGGCCATATACTTCCAGACACTTGTCTACCACTGTGGGATATGGTGTCACGTAGCCTGAACTCCCCCCCATACCCACACACACAGAGTTCTAAGTGAGGTCCAATGCCTCCCCAGCATCGCCCCTGTTCACTAAAGGACAACCTAATACTTACAGATGCTACACTGCAGATTATAAATTGAACATTTTTTTAATAAAGCAGGACTCAAGGCTCAAAAGGAATTGGGCTCACCTTTGATTTACTATCTCTTTCTACTCATTTTTGTACTCAGCCACACTCTCGTTTAAAAGAATGATAGACATAACGTGCAGTTATCACATTACGCCAAAATAAAAATCCTCTTTCCCTTTAGGTTCCAAGTCATTCTCTAGGTTACAGTGAGCCCTATGGAGGGGCATTTTTGGAATAGTTGGGCTCTGTCTAATGTGTGCCAGGTGTGTCCTAGGCCATGTGCTGAACTCTTGGAACTAAAACAGGTAGTGTGATAAGTTTTTCACTGAAAACTTCATACATTAACCTTGGAGCTTTTGCTAGGGAACTAGCAGCTTTTATTATTAACCTGGAGATGGAACTGAAGGCCAATCACAGCAAGCACTGAGGCGAGGCCACAGGACCTTGTGCACCTGTGACTGGTTGGCTGGCTCCCTTTGCTGCAAAGTGTTCTTGGCAATGAAATGAATTTCAGATACAGCAAACTGTTGTTACCCAACCCTCCCTCACCCCCAACCCACTCATCATCATGCTCCATAGCAGATGAGTCTCATGTGGAAAGCTGTCACTGTTTTTACTGTTTGGGCTGACAAGTATTAGTCAAGTAACTGCTGACAGCTAAGGCCATTCTCTGACTGTTGAGGTTTCTCAGGTTTTATTCACTCATGGCTGTGTCCCAAACTACCTTTATCCACATAGATTTTCCCTAAGCCCTGTGCACAGACATACACATGCACACTCACTTATGCACGCACATGCATACAGATTTGCCTGTTTTATTTACTCATCCTTTTCCCTTAATCAATTAAAAACAGGTAGTTCATTCCTAAATTTGAAATGACCTTGCCTAAGAGCAAAGATGGTTAGAATGTCCACCTTCTTCTCCACTCCTTGAATCTGATGGTGTCATCCCCACAGAGCAGCACCTCTCACCAGAGAGCTGTAACGCATCCCTGAATGGCATCTCTGTCCTCCAACAGAGTCCATTGACAGGATCCATCTATGACCATGGCTGGTGTCCATGTACAATTTTATGTTCATTCTGCTATTTCATAGCTTCCCTAATCAGAGTGCAGAGAAATTGAAGATGTGTTTCTGGTTATAAAAGCCCTTTTGACCTGCTATTATTTTCCCCAAATGAAAATATCTTCTTTTCATTCAATATAATTTCCAACTTCAATTTTCATTATACAATCTTGCAGGCTTCTTCCACATCATAAAAAAAAAAAAAACCATAATCTCCAAACAGCATAATCTAGCAGTTTTGACTATTGTCTTGATCAAATTAAATAGAAGTTGTAGGGTAATAGTCCTTTAAAAAGTCACATTACAAATACAAATGAAAAATTTACCATGTCCCAGGCATGCTACAAGCACTAAGAATATGGTAGCATCAATAAGGACAATATTCTTGCCTCCTTGAAACTTACATTTTGGTAAAGGTATCCAAACAAGAAATAAATAAAAGAGGATTAAAATATCAATAGCAATAAGTATCTTTCAGAGAAATGAGGCAACAGAGAAGGACACAGATGGCAACTTCCATTAGCTGGATTTAGGAGGACGCTTTGAGGACATGATCATTAAAATGAGAGATGGATAATGATATGGTGGCCGAGTCTTCTAGATGGAGTGAACAGATCATCCAAATGACAGGTCACGTCTGACTGTATGTGATTTGATTTCATAAGAACTACAAAGGAAGTTAATGGGAGATTGTAAGTATCACCCAGGCATGATCTATGTTTTAAAAAGCTGGTTTTGCCTGTGAATGAAAATAGGTCAAAAGAGGAAGAGCTAGACGCTAAACAGGCTACTGCAGAGAAGCAGTGATGGTGGTGGCTGGAAATGGTGATGAATGGACTGATAGGCATCACATTCTGGAAAGAAAGATGATAGGACATGCTGATGGGGTAGATGATAGGTCTGAGGGAAAGAGGGCCTTGGGGTAAGGTTCATAGCTTCAGTAACTATGTGGATGACATAGGAAAAACTGGCCACAGGACACATGGTTTTTGTTGAGAAACCTAACAGATCAGCTTTGGCCACAGCAAATTTGAAAGGACTCTTAGCCACATGGGAGCCAGTTAGATATGAGTCCAGATTCCCAGGGAGAGATGTGGAGTACAGACACAGATTTGAAAGTCCCCAACCTAAGGATGACATTTAAAACCATGCAACTAGATGAGTTTCTCTAGGGAGAACACATAAATAATGAAGGCGATGGACCTGGGACAAGATGACAGCTAGACATGTGGCCAGTAAAGATGGAGCAGCCACAGTAGGAAAGTGCTTTAAGAAGATCGGAGGAAGGACTATGAAATGCCACTGAGAAGTCAAGCAAGATACAAAAAGAGAAATGACCATTGGATTTGCACAGGAAGGTCAGCACCTATGATAAGACAATCCCCAGAGGAACTTTGGAGGAAAAGCTACTTTGTGTGGGTTACAGAGCGAGAAGTGAGATGAACAGCAATAGCTGCTTCCAGGGAGCTTGGCTGGGATAGGAAGCAGAAAACCAGGGAGCTGCATGACATCAGGGAAGGTTAATAGTTTTTGTTTGTTTGTTTGTTTTAAATAAGATATTGTCATCTAAGTAAAGAAAGTGACTCATCATCTCCAGTTATCCCCTACTAAAAATTATACTTTCCATTCCAATGGAAACCTGACCTAAAAGTAACACTACACACTCTGTGGACAAAAGATAAGCTAGAAAATATGTGCATCAGCTCCAAAAGTGTGTTAGTTACTGTGTATATGCGAGTTACCTCTAGTTCCATGACCCTGTTACGTATTCCTTTTTGAATTATGAGATATTAACCCTTACAAATGATTTTGATAATTTCATGTCTTATACAGGATGGACATAAAGTTCACTATAATTATATTGCATGAATTGAATTTATATTTAAATTGCACACAAACTTTATGTCCACCCCGTACTTACTGTTTTAATCTCAGCAAGCTAATTATCTGTTATCCTGGAGGCCAAAGATGACAGCGGTGCTGCTGACACTGAGAGCAGAGAGTGACTCTGATGAGGTTAATTGGTGCTGGGAGGGGGACAGAGACCTCCAAGTCCTTAGTCTCCATTTTGTTCTTGGGTGACATGAAATCTCCAAATGGCTTCCAGTGCCTTCTGCCAGATGATCCCCCTGTCCCGGGCCTCTACACTGACAGCCATCAGAACTGCTCTCTGCAGCTTGACAGCCTGGCATGGTGGAGCAGAAGTGCTGTGCTAAGAAAACCAAAGTTTTAAACACACACACACACAAAATCACTTTGTAGAAACTTGCAAGTATATACTTTCTTTCACAATCTACTCCTAAGAAAAATAATACATCGTCTTTAAATGGTGAGGACAAAGCAAAATGCCAAAGTGTATTATTGCCAACAAATAGTATTTTTCACACACCTACACACACAAAATAGTTTGTATTACGCTGGTCTCTGCCTTGACTGAAGCTTTCTATTGAGTTAATGATAGAGTCCCAGAGCACTAGCCCCTTCACAGAACATTCAGGGTGTTACAACATGAAATGAGCTCACGTTTTCTTTGGTGGAACAGGGAGAGAGGGGCAGGGGCAGGAAGCCACAGCTTGACAGGATGAACTCTGAGTCAGTGTGTCTGTTTCTGCCTTATAGATGGAGTCAACACTGCCACCGTGCCAAGCCCCGCTTCAGAAGAGGCAGTGGAAGCCTGTAAAGATGAAGGTACGAGGCTACATTACTATGTCTAAAAATTGCAAACTCTTAAAAGACATCTATTTGGGCTTTTACATGGAAAACCGAAGCAGCAAGCAATTCTAATTCTTTCTAAGCATCTCTATTTCCAACACAATCAAATATCCTACTCACTCTCTTTTATTCCATATCTGGCCTTTTCAGACTATATATGTGCATACATATTTTTACATTTTTTTCTGAAAAATAACGATTTAGGAAATGAGAGAATGGTCAGAGAAATTAAGTTTAGAGAAGATTATTTCAAACACCAGAATTCATTGGTTCTGCTATTTGCAGAACTCGTCGGGAAAACGTTGGAAAGAGTAGCATCTGAAGACCACCTACACGAGCACCCTTGTCCAAGGAGGACATATTTGAAAGGCATCCTTAGAAATGAATCTTGGGCAAGAGCATTATTCTCCAGTCTGTGGGCAGTTACTATGAGAAAATGTTGCTGACCACGTATCCACAGAAGAAAATTTCAAATAAAATTTTACTTTCCTAGGAGATAATTTTGGGGAGAAGTAGTGGAGACATTGATGTGGGGCTTCTACAACTTAAAATAATTATCTAAGGGAAAATAAAATAGACCTTTCTTTTCTCTCTCTCCTGATTGATTATTAAGTCCCCAAACAAAAGGGCATACAGGCATAGCTCGTGTTATCACACTCACTTTACCATGCTCCAAAGATACTGCATTTTGACAAGTTGAAGGTTTGTGGCAACCCTGTGTGGAACAAGTCTACTGGCCGGATTTTCCTGAAAGCGAGCACTTATCTTACATTTCTGTGTCATATTTTGGTATCTCTTGTGGTATTTCAGATCTTTTTTTTTTTTTTTTTTTTGAGACGGAGCCTCAAGCTATCTCCCTGGGTAGAGTGCCATGGCACCACAGCTCATAGCAACCTCCAACTCCTGGGCTCAAGCGAGTCTCCTGCCTCCGCCTCCCAAGTAGCTGGGACCACAGGCGCCCGCCACAACACCCGGCCATTTTTTGGTTGCGGCCATCATTGTTGTTTGGCGGGCCCGGGCTGGGGATTTGAACCCGCCACGTTAGGTGTATGTGGCTGGCGCCTTAGCCGATTGAGCCACAGGCGCCGAGCCAAGTTTTTTAATTTTTATAGACTTCTATATAGAGCTGTCTCCCTGCTGGACCTATCATTTCTTCTATAGAAAAGATCCTAATAAGTTTTGCCCATGCCCAAAGCACAATAGGCAATAATACATGCCAATTAAGTGGAAGAAAGTGACTGCCTGCCCTCTCCCTGCCTGAGAAGCAGAGCTGTGAGAGGAGCTCACCACCCCTTCCCATAAGCCCTGCCTCTGCTGGTGCCCAGGTACATCATGAGGAAGGTGGGTACCCAGCCTTCCAGAATTCCAGACCCCCAGCCCAACATGCCCAGCTGGGGCATGGGTGGACCAGCGAAGAATGTCTGCACCCAGCCCCACTCCCAGCCCCTTACCAGTGCTTGTGGGTGCAGAGAATGGCAACCAAGGTGACACCTTCCTTTTCAATGGAAGCCTGGGGAAGAGAGGAAGTTCTAAGCCTGGGAGCAGGATGCAGGGGAGGAGTATGAAGCAGAAGGAGCCCCAGGAGGTGTGCTGGTGGAGAGGGCAGGACAACAGGGAGAGAAGAAGGGAGAAGGGGGGGTGCTAGAGAGGAGTGAGGTGGGAAGGGATTGGGGGTGGCAGCTGAGACCCAACATAGGACATTTGGAAGGGGGGAAGCAGGAGAGGGAGGGCAGAGAGAGACTTGTGGAGGGCATGGACACAGAAAGCAGTAAGGAATAGAAAGGAAAGAAGAGTGATCCAACTACCAACAGGCTCAGAAAGAGGCCTAAAGGAGTGATAGGCAGCCAGAGACTCCCTAGGCCCCCAGTCCGGGGCCAGCTCCCCAGCCCTCTGACTCCACATCCCCCACACTGGCCCTCCCCCTTTGTCAACTGTGCCCTGGACACTACCCTCCCCCAGGCTGTGTATGTGCAAGTGTGAACATGGAGGGGGTGCATCCCACAGGCAGAGGGACTAGGCCCAGCCTCTCTCTAGTCCTCAGGGGTGACCCCAGGCATCCTCCACTCCTCCTGCTCCCTCACCTGCACAGCCCGAGGGTCTGAAGGGTCCACAGCCACAGCAAGACGGGCCTGGGTGTCAATGATGAGGTAGCTGTAGTTGTCTGAGAGGACGGGGATGGGAAGCACCTTCACTCCTGGGGGGGCAGAGATGGCTGTGAGTGGTGATAGGCAGGGAGCCCAGAAATCAGAAGCAC
The DNA here is from genome assembly GCA_963574575.1 of Galagoides demidoff. Taxonomy (NCBI): domain Eukaryota; kingdom Metazoa; phylum Chordata; class Mammalia; order Primates; family Galagidae; genus Galagoides; species Galagoides demidoff. Next base: position 32,512 of record CAUYQV010074900.1, read on the forward strand.
ATGGTGAGGGGAGGGCATAGCATGGGGCATGCCACGGGAGTGGGGGGGGCTTACCATTGAAGAGGCGGGGCTGGGCTTTGGAATGGCCTTTGGGGTAGCGATTCCGAGCCCTGCGCAGCTGCTGCCGGTAGAAGAGGTACCCAAGCCAGGTGCGGGTGTACAGGCTGTACCTAGAGGGGACAGTCTGTGGTCAGCCCCCCAGCTTTGCTGGATGCCTACAGGCCCCCCATCTGTACTCCTGTGGCTACACCTGAGTCAATGCAATCCCACCCCCGCTTACTGTGTGCCTACTCCTTGCCCTGCTTAGCACTCACGATAAGATGGAGAATAAAACAGACAAACCCAGAACTAGTAGACTGTCAGGAGACATGGGAACTGCAGAGTTCAAAAAAGAGATTTGGGCTTTAACCTATCCCAGGGCTGAGCCCCGCAGATGAAGTGACATTTATAGGGAAGGGGGAGTAGGAGATAGGAGGCTGAAATGAGGCAGAAAAAATATTTCAAGAAGAGCGGTGGTGGTCAAACTTCAGCATGCATCCCAGTCATCCCTGTTAAGGACCAGATTCCTGGACCCTCTCCCAGGTGTGGGGTGGGGCCTGGGAATTTGTATTACTTTCTTTTTTTTTTTTTTTTGCAGTTTTTGGCCAGGGCCAGGTTTGAAACCACCACCTCCAGTATATGGGGCCAGTGCCCTGCCCCTTTGAGCCACTGGTGCCAGGCACTGCCTGGGGAATTTGCATTTCTAATAGCCTTCAGGTGGTGCTATTGCTCCTGGTCCAGGGACTACAACTTTGAGAACCACAGGGCAGAGGAAACAATGGGCAGAGGCAGCAGAACAGCAGGACTGGTTTGAGGAAACTAGAAAGTTCTGTTTGGCTGCTTAGTAGAGGAAGCAGTGAGAGGTTGAGACTGGATAGGCTGACTATCCACCTTCCATCATTCCAGGCCTTACCAGCCTAGCTGGTGAAAAGGGGGCAAAATGAACAGAGGGGACCTGTGAGTGACATAGTCCTCCAAATATAGAATGCAAGTATGCAGAGCAGGCTGCACAGGTGTGCAACCCAGGCAGGTGCATAGGGCCCCTCCCTTAGAACGGCCCCGAAATGGGTTTAATGCTTTGTGGTTGCCACCTTGAAATTCTTTTTTTTTGAGACAGTGTCTCTTGCCCTGGGTAGAGTTCCATGGCATATGATGGGATAGCTCACAGCAACCTCAAACTCTTGGGCTTGAGCAATCCTCTTACCTTCGTCTTCCAAGTAGCTGGGACTACAGGTGTGCACCACCATGCCCTGCTAGTTTTTCTATTTTTAGTAGAGATAGGGTCTTGCTCTTGCTCAGGCTGGTCTCTAACTCCTGAGCTCAAGGGGTCTACCACCCCTGTCTCCTAGAATGCTAGGGTTACAGGTGTGAGCCTGTAATTCTTGGCCTGAAATTCTTAAGGCCTTATCTTTGACCTTGTGTCTTTTAAGGGAGTCTGATAGGACGATGCAACACACATGTGAGCAGCAGCTACACAAGATAAGTGTGTGCTCTGTTCCTTGCCACCACACGTACAGCATTTGTAAAGCCTCATGAGCCCAGAATTCTGGGAGACCCACTAAGTGTGAGAGTTCAGCAAAACTCAAAGTTGAGTATAAGGTAAGTACACATCTCTGACTGACCTGGAGGCTAAGCTTTCAGCTTAAACTAGATTTGCCTCAAGTGCATAAAGAAGATAGCAGTGTCGTAAGAAAAGCAAATGACCCAAGAACCCTTCAGCACCCATTTTTACTCTTATCCCTGCCCCCTACCCTGCATTATCCACTCATTTATGCTGTAAAGGATGATATAGGGGGCTCAGCACCTGTGGCTCAATCGGCTAAGGCGCCAGCCACGTACATCTAAGGTGGTGGGTTCGAATCCCCAGCCACGTACATCTAAGGTGGTGGGTTCGAATCCCCAGCCCGGGCCCGCCAAACAATGATGGCCGCAACCAAAAAATGGCCGGCACTGTGGCGGGCGCCTGTGGTCCCAGCTACTTGGGAAGCGGAGGCAGGAGACTCGCTTGAGCCCAGGAGTTGGAGGTTGCTATGAGCTGTGATGCCATGGCACTCTACCCAGGGGGATAGCTTGAGGCTCAGTCTCAAAAAAAAAAAAAAGGATGATATAGGGGAAAAGGGAATACGGAGTAACTAACCAATTTTTTTCCTTTCTGTCCTTTCCTACTCAGTGGTAAGTGACAATGCTGGTAGAATGTATTAAGAAATGAAAAAGGCTCGGTGCCTGTGGCTCAAGCGGCTAAGGCGCCAGCCACATACACCTGAGCTAGTGGGTTCGAATCCAGCCTGGGCCCACCAAATGACAGCTGCAACCAAAAAATAGCTGGGTCTTGTGGCAGGCACCTGTAATCCCAGCTACTAGGGAGGCGGAGGCAGGAGAATCGCTTGAGCCCAGGAGTGGGAGGTTGCTGTGAGCTGTGATGGCACAGCACTCTACCCAGGGTGACAGCTTGAGGCTCTGTCTCAAAAAAAAAAAAGCTGAGTTGGATTTGTGTGGTATTTCCACTGTAACCCATGTATACTTTAAGAAATATAAAACTAGTTTTAGTAATTCCATATATGAGTTATTTTTTTAAATTTAGAATGACATTAAATAGCAAACCAAAAACATCACAGGTCAATAGAGAGATCATGGAAAAAAGGAAAACTTCATACTTTAGTACCTTTAATGGCAATTTTTTCTGGCTTTTTTTTTTTTCCAGCTAGGATTTCACTCTGTTGCCCTGGCTAGAGTGCTGTGGCATCATCATAGCTCATAGCAACCCCAAACTCTTGGTGAGTTCAAGCATTCATCTTGCCTCAGGCTCCTGAGTAGCTAGGACTACAGGTGCCCACCATGATGCCCAGCTAGTTTTTCTATTTTTAGTAGAGATGGCGGTCTCACTCTTGCTCAGGGTGGTCTTGAACACCTGAGCTTAAGCAATCCACCTGTCTTAGCCTCCCAAAGTGCTAGGATTTCAGGTGTGAGCCACCACACCTGTTTTTTTCCTGCTTTTTGTACAAGAGGGTTTTTACACTGGGCTCTGCAAATTATATAGCTAGTATAGGAACCAGCAGGCTCAAGCCCTTGTCCACAGAAGGGAAGCTGAGGCTTGTGTGAGAGTGAGGTGAGAAGGTAATCAATTATTAAAGCTATTTAAAAAGACAGATTCTGACTGATTAAACCTGAGACAGAAAAGTCCAGGCTGGAGTGTGGTGGCATCATCATAACCTTGAACTCCTGGGCTCAAACATTCTTCTTGCCTCAGCCTCCTGAGTAGCTGAGTAGTTGGGACCACAGATGTGAACCACCACACTCAGCTAATTTTTTTTTTTTTTTGAGACGGAGCATCACTCTGTGGCCCTGGGTAGAGTGCTGTGGCATCAAAGCTCACAGCAACCTCAAACTCTTGGGCTCAAGTCATCCTCATGCCTAGGCCTCAAGAGTAGCTGGGACTACAGGTGCCCACCACAATACATGACTATATTTGTAGAGACAGGGTCTTGCTCTTGCTCAGGCTGGTCTCAAACTCCTGAGCTCAGTCAATCCACCCACCTTGGCCTCCTAGAATGCTAGGATTACAGGCATGAGCAACCATAGCTGGCCACACTCAGCTAATTAAAAAATTTTTTTTGTAGGGATGGAGTTATGTTGCCTAGGCTAGTCTCAAACTCCTGGCCTCAAGGTATCCTCCCACCTTGGCCTCCTAAAATGCTGGGATTATAGGTTTGAACTATTGTGGCCAACCCACAGACTTTTTCTTTAGGAAAAAAAGAAAGAAAATATTTGTATACATCTACACACAACAGATACTGATTTTTTGAGAGTGGTTCTCAGTGGTGAAAATACCAGTAATCCTTAATGGTTCTTTTTCTTATCTGTATTTTCTGATTATTGGGTAGTGAACATAAGATGTTTTTGTACTCAAAGAAAGAGAGATTGGGAAGGGAGGAGGAAAGAAAGAGAAAGAAAGAAACTCTAAAGGAATCATGTGGTTCAGGAATGAGATTATTTCCTCCCACTCCCCTCCACCACTACACACACACACAAAGTCCCCTACTGTTGGATAGTTAGGTTGCTTTTATTTCTTCTTTTGGTTAAAAACATCAACCAATATAAGAACTGTTGGTTGAAAAGGAAATACAAATGCAAAAAAGGCAGATACTGATTTTAAAAATAAATGAAAAGTAGACATGCATGCTTAAAGATATATTAAGAGTTACAAAACTTGGGGCGGTGCCTACGGCTCAGTGGGTACAGTGCCATATACCGAGGGTGGCAGGTTTGAGCTCCGCACCGGCAAAACTGCCACAAAAAAATAGCCGAATGTTGTGGTGGGTGCCTGTAGTCCCAGCTACTCTGGAGGCTGAGGCAAGAGAATCACCTAAGCCTGGGAGTTGAAGGTTGTGACGCCACAGCATTCTACTGAGGGTGATAAAGTGAGACTCTGTCTCTAAAAAAAAGAGTTACAAAACTGCCCAAAAGTACACCAAAAGTGTCCATTTGATCATTTGAAATTACTCCTGAAGAGGGCAGACTATAGCAGACCAGGGGTGGGGTGGCAGGTGCCAGACAAGAAGGAAATTTCCACCATTTTGAGGAGAGAGTCACTTTCTTCCTCATTCATTCCCTTACAGGTATTGAGTCCCACCAACATGTAGTGCTGGAGATACAGTGACTAAAATAGACCAGGTCACTGCCCTGCCCTCCTGACACAACCATTCCACATGAGTGGGGAACTTGAAGAGATTGCGAGTCTTCTCTAAAGGTCACTCAGCAAAAACCCTCCCTATGCCTGAGCTGGGGAAATGGCTAGGCTTAGGTGGACCTTGTGTTGGCTGCCTGATTGCCAAGGTCCTGTGGTTCTGAGGCTGAAATGGTGCAGAGCCTGTAGGTGGGGAAACCTGGGGCATTTGGAACAATGGTGGGAGGGCAGCAGGGGCCTGAGCATCCCTGCCTCCAAGCTGTCTCTTGCGCAAGCCCCTCACCTGGGATCTCCTTCCCTCTGCTCTAAATTCTGCCCTTGGTCCAACCTTCCTGCTCCAAGAAGCCTTCCCTGACTACCTTATCTCCTCTTCTCTCATCCTGATCTAAACACACAAACACTGAGAGTATCTAACACACAAGAGTATATCTAACACCTGGATACTCTGGTTAAATCACCCAAGTGTGATGAGAGAGAGGATATTTGCATAGTCTGAAAGTAGCTCCTTCACAAGATAGCCACTAATTACAAAGGAAGTGGAGAAACCTGTCCCAACTTCACCTTAGGCCAATGATCGAAATAAAACTTCATATACATCATTTGCTTTTTTTTTTTTAAAGAAAAAAATTGTGTGTGGTGGGGACAGGGACAGGGTCTCGTTCAGTCTCCCAGGCTCACTCTGTTACCTCACCCTCACAGTGAGAGTAGCTCACTGTGACCTCAAACTCTGAGCTCAAGAGATCCTCCTGCCTCTCAAGTAGCTGAGACTACAGGTGCATGCCATGACACCCCGCTATGATTTTAAAAACAATTTTTTTTTTTGAGACAGAGTCTCACTTTGTCACCCTCAGCAGAGTGCCATGGCATAATAGCTCACAGTAACCTCAAACTCTGGGGCTCAAGCAATCCTTTTGTCTCAGCCTCCTGAGTAGCTGGGACTACTGCAGGTGCCCACTGCAATGCCTGACTATATTTTTAGAGATGGGGTCTCACTCTTGCTCAGGCTGGTCACGGACTCTTGAGCTCAGGCAATCCACCACCTCAGCCTCTGAGAGTGCTAGGATTGCAGGCGTGAGCCACTGTGCCTGACATCGTTTTAAAAAATTTTTGTAGAGATGAGGTCTTGCTATCTCCCTCAGATTGGTCTCAACTCCTGGCCTCAAGCTATCCTTCCAAAGAACTGAGATTACGGGAGGCGCCTGTGGCTCAGTGAGTAGGGCGCCGGCCCCATATACCGAGGGTGGTGGGTTCAAACCCAGCCCCGGCCAAACTGCAACAAAAAATAGCTGGGTGTTGTGGCGGGCGCCTGTAGTCCCAGCTACTTGGGAGGCTGAGGCAAAAGAATTGCCTAAGCCCAGGAGTTGGAGGTTGCTGGAGTGACTCCACTGCACTCACTCCACTCTACTGAGGGCGAAAAAGTGAGACTCTGTCTCTACAAAAAAAAAAAAAAAAAAAAAGAACTGAGATTACTACAGGTGTGAGCCCGCCAGCCCCCCCCCCCACCTGGCCCATTATCCCCTTGATACGATGGATGCATGGTGAGGGAATGACATCACTGTGGTATTCAATATGCCACAAATATATCACCAAATTTATCTGGGAGAAAACCTCAGACAAACCTAGACTGAGAGACATTCTATAAAATGTCTGGCCAATACTGTTCAAACATGCTACCAACTTCAACACACTGAGAAACTAGAGGAGACCAGAAGGTTCAGGCTCGGTGCCCGTAGCTCAGTGAGTAGGGCGCTGGTCACATACACCGAGGCTGGCAGGTTTGAGCCTGGCCCAGGCCTGCTAAACAACAGTGACAACTGCAACCAAAAAATAGCCGGGTGTTGTGGTGGGTACCTATAATCTCAGATACTTGGGAGGCTGAGGCAAGAGAATTGCTTAAGCCCAAGAGTGTGAGGTTGCTGTGGGCTATGATGCCACAGCACTCTACCAAGGGTGACACAGTGAGACTCTGTTTCAAAAAAAAAAAGATTCAATGCAATGTAGGATCCTGTATTGGATTCTAGACCAGAAAAGGGGCAGTAGTGGGGAAGCTGGTAAATGTGAGTTAGGTCTTCATAGAATTGCACTGATAAGAATTTTCTGGTTCTGATGACTATACGGTGGTTATAAGAGATGTTAACATTTGAGGGAGCTGAGTGAGAGGTATGGGAATTATTATTATTATTATTATTTTTTGAGACGGAGCCTCAAGCTATCCCCCTGGGTAGAGTGCCATGGCATCACAGCTCATAGCAATCTCCAACTCCTGGGTTCAAGTGAGTCTCCTGCCTCCGCCTCCCAAGTAGCTGGGACCACAGGAGCCCACCACAACACCCGGCCATTTTTTGGTTGCAGCCATCATTGTTGTTTGGTGGGCCTGGGCTGAGGATTTGAACCCGCTACCTTAGGTGTATGTGGCTGGCGCCTTAGCTGATTGAGCCACAGGCGCCGAACCAGGAATTCTTTTCTTTCTCACAGTCTCAATCTTTTGCCCAGGCTAGAGTGCAGCAACCTCATCATAGCTCTGCTACCTTGAACTCCTGAGCCCAAGAAATCCTCCCACCTCAGTCTCCAGAGTAGCTAGGACTATAGGCACATGCCACCATGCCTGGCTAATATTTCTAATTTTTTTTTCATAGAGACAAAGTCTCACTCTCACTCAGGTAGGTCTTGAACTCCTGACCTCAAGTGATCCTCCCACCTTGGCTGGTACCGTGTTTCCCCAAAAATAAGACACTGTCTTTTATTTATTTTTTCTCAAGAAGACACACTAGGCTCAGCGCCTGTGGCTCAAGTGGCTAAGGTGCCAGCCACATACACCAAAGGTAGTGGGTTGGAATCCAGCCCGCCAAACAACAATGATGGCTGCAACCAAAAAATGGCCGGGCGTTGTGGCGGGCACCTGTGGTCCCAGCTACTTGGGAGGCAGAGGCAGGAGACTCACTTGAGCCCATGAGTTGGAGGTTGCTGTGAGCTGTGATGCCACAGCACTCTACCCAGGGGGATAGCTTGAGGCTCTGTCTCAAAAAAAAAAAAAAAAGACACACTAAGGCTTATTTTCAAGGGATGTCCTATTTTTATTAAGTATCACACAACAATCTACATTTATTCAAATACAGTTAAGTCATCTTCTTCTGGAACCTGACCTTGTTGGTAGGGCTGGCACTAGTGATGCGTGATCTCCTTTCCCCTAGCCGTTCGCACGTGTGCAATAGGATGCCAGTGACCTTGGTTACCACACGTGCAAGTGTGAATGGCTTGGAGAAAGGAGCTGTGCAGATAAAAGGTGTTCCAGTCTTCCTTACTGCTCTGCGAGGAAATGCATGGCGTGGCTATGCAGCATTTCTGCATAACCATGCCCATCACTAGGTCTTATTATTGGAGTAGGGCTTATATTTAACAAATGCATAGAAATCCTGCTAGGGCTTATTTTGGGGGTAGGTTTTACTTTTGGGGAAACATGGTATATGAGAATTCTTTGTACTATTTTGGCAAGTCTGAAATTCTTTCAAAATGAAAAGTTAAAACAATAAAATTTTTAAAAATCACCCTTTCATCTCTGCTTCAACACTATCTTGTGCCCCTGCCTGGGTCTTTTTTTGGGGGAGGGGTGCAGCATCTCACTTAGTTACGCTCAGTAAAGTGTCATGGTATCAAAGCTCAGAGCAACCTCAAACTCTTGGACTCAAGTGATTCTCTTGCCTCAGCATCCTGAGTAGCTGGGAAAATAGGCACCTGCCAACAATGCCTTGCTAGGTTTTTGTTTGTATTTTTCAGATACAGAGTCTCCCTCTTGTTCAGGCTGGTCTTGAACCCATGAGCTCAGGCAATCCATCTGCCTCAGCCTCCCAGAGTGCTAATATTACAGGTATGAGCCACTGCACCCTTCCCATGCCTGAGTCTTCATCCTATCATTATTTCTTCCTGTTAGGGCTTATCAAAAGGGCAGCGACTCTAGCAACAGAAAGATCTGGGATCCTATCATAGCCTGGACCTGCCCAGTCCTGTGACCTTGGGCAAGTTGTGGGTCTCACAGATAAGTTTCCTCATCTACAGCACGGCGATGCCACAGTGTACCCCTGCAGGACTGTGTGATGATTAAGTGACATAAACAAGATAACTAACATAAAGCACTCAGGCAAAAGCTAGGCAGGTGGTGTTTAGCAAATTCAGCTGGTTGCCCCTGTAGCTTCTATAACATGGTTGTCCACACTGGGGAGGGACTGATAAATGTTCCCTGCCTTTCCTTATTGGAGTCTTACTGTGTGTACTTTGGTTTTGTCCCCTAACAAAGGGTGAGCTCTGCAAGGGCAGGGCAATGCACTAAGAAGCCATAGTAAGCAAGGCCCCGCTCTTTCACTTTTATTTGGCAAGTATTTACTGTATGTGCTAGATGGGGTGGGGACAGCAGGGAACAAGACACACAGGCCCCAGCCTTCAGGGAGCTCGTAAGGTGATGAAAGGGAAGTCAATAGACATTAACCAGAAAAGAGATAAGTCAGCACACTGCCACTTAACTAAGCTGGGGATAGAAGAGTGGCCGGAAGGGAAGAGGCCCTCCTGTAGACAGCATGGCTAGGGAAGGATTCTTCTTTCAGAGGATAACATTCAAGCTGGAAATTAAAAGATGGGGCCAACAGCATGGACTGCTCAGGTGGTGTGGAGCATGGACTACTGTGGCACCCAAGCCTAGGCAGGTGGCAGTATGGCATGTTTTAAGAGCTGCCAAGAGGCCTCAGAGTCTCTAGGCAGGGCTGGAGGGCCAGAGAGTGCCAGAGAAGGGGTCAGCAAGCTAGGAAGAGGCCACACCTTGGATAGAAGGGTGGAAAATTGCTGGTGGACCTGGGTGCAGGGACACAGGATCTGATGCCCTCTCTGAGAGCTCACTGGGCTGCTGGGTGACAATGAAGGGTGGCAGGAGGGACAGACTGAGTCATCCAGGTGAGGAGAGGATGAGAACTGGACTAGAGAGGGTGCTAGTGGCGAAGAGGGTGGGTGGCAGTAAGACTGAGCTCTGTGCCCAGCAAGGAGTGGCCCGAGATCACTGGGCAGAGCAGGGGAAGGCAGGGCTGAAGCAGGAGGGAGGGAGGGAGGGAGGGAGGGGCCTGGGAATCGAGCGACACTGAGCAGCTTCCTGGGCCCATGCCCTCCCTGACGATGATTTCCACTTGGCTTCCCACGCTGCTAAGCTCCTATTCCCTCCTTTACCGGCACAGTTGGCTGAGTCACAGTCACCAGGGGCAGCTCTTCCTCCTGCCCCTCTTTCTGGGACAGGCCCTCCTGTCCTTACACTTAGCCCTCTCTCTGGCATATGTGACCAAAACAGGATCTCCCCATGGAAAAAGGCCCTGGACACTCTTACCGAGGGCCTTGCAAGAGCCCCCTCCACCCAGCTCTCAGCCTCCAACCCAAATTGCAAAGCACTGGCAAAAGCCTAAGTTCCTAAAGCACTGAATTTGACTGAGGTATGCTCCTGCTCAAAAGTCTTCAATGGCTCCCCACTACTGATAAGAAAGTGTCAGACTCCTAGTCAGACCCTCTGTGAACTGAGACCAAAGACAGTCTCTGCCTCCTCCCCTCCTATATGACCCAGGGAAAATCCTATGCTCCTAAAAGTGAAAGAGCAGAAAGCCCCTAAGTGACTGTCATCAGCAAAATGTATAAATAAGTGCTGACATACTCAAGCCATGGAAAACTACACAGCCTTGAAAAAAATCTAGAGCAACAGGCTTCAACATGCACAAAGCTAAAAGACATACTGCAGAGATAACCATCTGACAGTATTTATTAAAAGTACAAAAGCATGCAAAACCACCAAGCATCTTGTTCAGGGAGAGAGACCTATGAGTAAAAGAATACAGGGAGCCCACGATGACCGTCACCCACCCAGCAGTGCTACCCTAGGGTATGGTGGACACAGGTCTTCCATTGAGATTTTTTATTTCCCAGGCTGGGAGGTGGGGCGGGAAGATTGTTATATCACCCCTCCTTTTTTGAATTTGAGGAATAAGTCATTAAAATGTCAAAACTACCATCCTTGTCCCTGCCTCTGCTCTGGCCAGTTGCCCTCCCTGGAATGCAGTGCTCTCTGCCTTCCAGGCTTCCCCACTTACTGGAAGACAGCCACGTTCCAGGGTTCAGCTGAAACCCATCTCCTCTGAGATGTGGCTCCTGGCAACACCAGCAGAAAACCTCAGTCCCCTAAGCCTTCCCCAGGAGCTGGCCCCTTGGCAGCAGAGGCCTATACCTTATCTGCTTCTCCTCAGGCACCGTGATCAATGAGGGCCTGGCCCAGGGCAGGCACACTCCCATCTGTTCCTCTGCCTCACCACTTGGAGCTCCCAGCACCCACATAGTACAGTAAGTGACACTAAAGAGGGTGGCGCCTGTGGCTCAGTGAGTATGGCGCCAGCCCCATATACTGAGGGTGGTGGGTTCAAACTCGGCCCCGGCCAAACTGCAACATAAAAGTAGTCGGGCATTGTGGCAGGTGCCTATAGTCCCAGCTACTTGGGAGGCTGTGACAAGAGAATCGCCTAAGCCCAAGAGCTGGAGGTTTGGCTCGGTGCCTGTGGCTCAAGTGGCTAAGGTGCCAGCCACATACACCTAAAGTGGCAGGTTTGAATCCAGCCAAGGCCCGCCAAACAACAATGATGGCTGCAACCAAAAAAAAATAGCTGGGCGTTGTGGCGGGCGCCTGTGGTCCCAGCTACTTGGGAGGCGGAGGCAGGAGACTCGCTTGAGCCCAGGAGTTGGAGGTTGCTGTGAGCTATGATGCCACAGCACTCTACTCAGGGGGACAGCATGAGGCTCTGTCTCAAAAAAAAAAAAAAAAAAGAGCTGGAGGTTGCTGTGAGCTGTGAC
>CAUYQV010074901.1:0-12884 GCA_963574575.1 Galagoides demidoff
TACAGGTCACCAGCCAGTTCACCCAGCACCATTTGTTAAATAGGGAATCTTTTCCCCACTCTGTTTTTAATTGGCTTGTCAAAGATCAAATAATGGTAAGTAGCTGGATTCATCTTTTGGTTCTCTATTCTGTTCCATACATCTACCTGTCTGTTTTTCTGCCAGTACCATGCTGTTTTGATCACTGCCAATTTATGGTATAGTCTGAGATCTGGTAGGTCTGATTCCTCCTGCTTAGTAGGGATTGCATTAAAATTGTATATTGCTTTGGGTAGTATGGACATTTTAACAGTGTTGATTCCTCCCAGCCATCAGCATGGTATGTTTTTCCATTTGTTAACATCTTCAGCTATTCCTTTTCTTAGAGTTTCATAGTTCTCTTTATAGAGATCTTTCACGTCCTTTGTTAGGTAAACTCCCAAATATTTTATCTTCTTTGGCACTACTGTGAACGGAATAGAATCCTTGACTGTTTTTCAGCTTGACTATTATTGAAGGCTACAGATTTATGAGTGTTGATTTTTTAACCTGAGACGCTGCTATATTCCTTGATCACTTCTACGAGTTTTGTAGTAGAATCCCTGGTGTTTTCCAAATATACAATCATATCATCTGCAAAGAGTGAAAGTTTGATCTCTTCTGACCCTATATGGATACCCTTGATCACCTTTTCTTCCCTAATTGTGATGGCTAAGACTTCCATTACAATGTTAAAAAGAAGTGGAGACAATGGGCAACAAGCACTTTTTCTTGAGAAGGGAGTATGTGTGTGTTCTGTACTTGAAAAGATTAATTTTTTCTTTGTATAAATCATTTAATCTAGAGAGACCTTACCTGAACAGTAGCAACTATGTTAGGTACATGCAGGTTTTACGAATATTTAAGTTTACATAATGGTTCTTTTGGAAATTTCCTATTTTTCCCCTTTCGTTGGCATCTATATTTTTGTAAAAATGTATTTTTTATGGCTTTTATTTATATTTCTCTGGTTTGATGGGAGCTTAAATCATAGGATTGGTAAGAAAACTTGCTGAATTGATTCTTTGCAACTACTGATGTATTTTTCACCTTTAAAAAAATATTGCCAAAATATGAGACTTTGAAAATGTGGGTAACAATTTCAGACAGAACAACTTTAACACGGCAACAGTATGGGTTTCATGGTGTATAAACCTATCTTTTTTATTGTTAAGTTTGTAAAAGGCTAGTATGGGCGGTGTGGGCAGTGTTGCTTAAAGTGACACATTACTTTAAAGCAAAAAATGTATGAGTTAAGTAAACTAGAACAGTCCACAGTCTCGACAGACAGGAACTGATTCAGTCAGCTAAGGCTGCAAAGTTAGTGAAAGCTGAGTGAGTGCAAAGAGCAGGAGTGGTGCGTCCTGTTCCTTCTTCGGTCTTCAAATTCCCTCTATGGTAGATACTGCTGGCAATTTTGCCCATGTTCTCAGACACTTGACCCAGCCCTCTTACATTTGGGTCTTATCACTGAGGAATCAATTAAATGATCTAGAGTGGTAGTTCTCACCACTGGTTGCATATTAGAATCACCTGAGGAGTTTTTAAACCCCATAAAGTAAGGCTATACCCCATGCTAAATAAGTAAGTTGGTGACCTTGGGGATTGGACCCAGATGACAGTATCTTTTAAGGCTTCCCAGGTTAATTCTAATGTGCTATGTGTCTTCTGTTGGTGAGTATTTACAAATGTTGAACTCAAGCATTTCGTGGAACAAACTCAGGATGGCCAGTTTCTCATTGGGACAAGGAGAGACAGGAAGTAGGAAGCAGAGCTGTTCCCCAGTTAGAAACATAAATGGAACTATATAAAAGGCTTTTTCTGCCAGCTCTCTAAATATAACCACTATTGGTTTCTGAATATCCTCCCCCCAAATATTAACAGTATAGCTGTACACATTCATGTGTATGCATTACATATACAGTTAACTCTAAGTTGAGAACCAAAGGGCTATGACAAACTGGTCAAGGTAAGGAGCGAGGCCTACTTTACTGACGGGTACAAGTGTATGTCTGGTCTGTGAAAGTTGGGTCAGCTTAACAAGGTGGTCAGCTATGGAGGTTCTGTATTTGAAAATTTACACAAAAGTATACCATATATAATTGGTAATTTAACATTTCTATGTCATTCTTTCAAAAAGTTTCATAATCTATGATAATGCTAATGCTCATTGATTTCTAGTCTTCTAGCATTACAAAAAATATACTGTGAAACTTAATATACACCATACATACTTTTTCAGGTATGTCCAAAATGTAATTCTTTGCAGTGAATATTGATAGGTCAGAGTGTGTGCTGTGTACATTTTAATAAATGTTGCCATCCAAGAAAGGTTGCAGGAATTTATACTCCTGTGAGTAGTAAAAGTGTGGTTTTTTCCCTCAATATTGCCATCAGATGTGTTTTTGCTAATGTGGTATATCTTGTATTTTTTATTATTTTTTTTAATCTCAGGTTGAATCTGTTTTCATATGCTTTATGGCTTATTTATATATTTATTTATTTTTTGAGAGAGAGAGTTTCCTCAAATTCTTGGGCTTAAGTGATTATCTTGCCTCAGCCTCCAGAGTAGCTGGGACTGCAGGTGCCTGTTACAATACCTGGCTATTTTTTGATTGCAGTTGACATTGTTGTTTGGCAGGCCTGGGCTGGATTTGAATCTGCCAGCTCCTGGTGAATGTGCATGATGCCCGAGCCACTTGAGCTACAGGCGCCAAGGTGCTTATGGGTTAAATTTCTTTCTAGGCCAGGCATGGTGCTTCACAGTTGTAATCCCAGCACTTTTGGAGGTCCAACGCAGGAGGATTGCTTGAGGCCAGGGATTTAAGACTGGCACAGGCAACATAGCAAGATCCTGTCTCTATAGTTTAAAAAAAAAAAGGCCAGGCATGATGGTGCACACCTATAATCCCAGCAATTTAGGAGGCTGAGCTGGTGTTACTGTTTTAACCCAGAAATTTTGGTTACATTGAGCTGTGATCAGGCTACTGCACTCCAGCCTAGGCAACAGAGCAAACCCTGTCTTAAATATAGTACCACTTCCATAGTTGACCCCATCTGTACATTGACCACTTCCTTACGTTGACCTAATTTTTGTAGAGCGGATACCATGTACTCAGTGGAAGACCTCTCTATATTGACCACCTCTGTAAGTTGCATCTTGACTACTTGCACTGTGACATACAATATTAATTTACCCTCTGTAACTTGATTAGTTGAGTCCCCTCTACTCCAGTGGTGTGAGGGTTATCCCTTAGTTGTATTATTTTTTTCTTCATAGGTTCTTTTTTCGTATTTTATTATTTCCATGTCTTGAATTAGGCCTAACATCCTATTGTTTATCATGTGTTGTGGAAGACATATATATATTTTTTGAGACAGAGCCTCAAGCTGTCCCCCCTAGGTAGAGTGCTGTGACATCACAGCTCACAGCAACCTCCAACTCCTGGGCTCAAGCGATTCTCTTGCTTCTGCCTCCCAAGTAGCTGAGACTACAGGTGCCCGCCACAACGCCAGGCTATTTTTTGGCTGCAGCCATCATTGTTTGGCGGGCCCGGGCTGGATTCGAACACGCCAGCTCAGGTGTATGTGGCTGGCACCTTAGCCGCTTGAGCCACAGGCGCCAAGCTGGAAGATATATATATATATATTTTTTTTTTTTTTTTTTTTTGAGACGGAGCCTCAAGCTGTCCCCCTGGGTAGAGGGCCATGGCATCACAGCTCACATCAACTTCCAACTCCTGGGCTCAAGTGAGTCTCCTGCTTCAGCCTCCCAAGTAGCTGGGACTACAGACACCTGCCACAACACCTGGCCATTTTTTGGTTGCAGCCATCATTGTTGTTTGGCGAGCCCGGGCTGGGGATTTGAACCCGCCACCTTACATGTATGTGGCTGGCACCTTAGCCGCTTGACCCACAGGTGCCCAGCCGTGGAAGATATTTTTTTAAATATGAAGGAATGGTCTGAGTCCTAGGTACAGCCTACAATTGCTGAAAAATTTTATAGTTAATTGAGGTCTGAAGACCCAAAGGAAAGAACTCAAAAAGCTGACACAGAAGAAAAGTTTCTCTACATTTTCTGGAAAGCATTAGCCAAAGAAAGATGGCAGAACATTTTGGTGTTAGCGTGAGACCACGACCACAGTTAGCAACATCCAAATATGTAAACATGAGTACTTGGATGATAAGGAAAATGGAGACCTACAGAAGAAAAGGAGGAAGACTACTCTCAGCATTAAGCTGGTTCAAGCAAATGAGGGTAGTTAACACGCAAATCTCCAGGCCAATGATCCAAGAAGTTGCTAGAAATATCACACAGGAATTTGGAATGGCAGATTTCTAAGCATCAAGTGGTTGACTTGAGAAAAAAAATTTTTTTTGAGACAGAGCGTTAAGCTATCCCCCAGGTAGAGTGCTATGGCATTACAGCTCACAGCAACCTCCAACTCCTGGGCTCAAGTGAGTCTCCTGCCTTACCCTCCCAAGTAGCTGGGACCACAGGCACCTCCCATAGCACCCGAATATTTTTTGGTTGCAGCCGTCGTTTTGGTGGGGCGGGGCTGGATTCAAACCCACCACCTTAGGTGTATGTGGCTGGCACCTTAGCCACTTGAGCCACAGGTGCCGAGCCGAGAAATTTATTTTTTATTTTATTTTTGAGACAGAGTCTTACTATGTCACCCTCAGTAGAGTGCTGTGGCATCACAGCTCACATCAACCTCAAACTGTTGGGCTTAAGCGGTTCTCTTGCCTCAGACTCCCAAGTAGCTGGGACTACAAGTGTCCACCACAACGCCCAGCTGTTTTTTTGTTGTAGTTGTCGTTTAGCAGGCTTGGGCTGGGTTTGAACCTGACAGCCCCAGTGTATGCGGCCAGGGCCCTACCCATAGAGCCACGGGTGCCATGCCAACTTGAGAAATTGAAACTGACATGAGATCTCCCAGAACGAATGTGTGGTAAATCCAGTAGAAGTTGTGGAAGAGTTCATCAAAAAGTTCCCAGACTTCACCAGAGGCTTCAAAGATGATGACATCTTTAATGCTCACGAGGGTTTCAAGGTGATGTTTCACAGGAGCCTCATCATGAAAGGTAGTGACAAATATAAGAGTGGGGCACATAATGTATATTTGTGTCTATTTTTGACCTTAAGATTGATCAGTAAGTTTATCCTGATCCAAACTTTATATAGTTCCCTAGTCTTTTCCTGAAAGATTTTAGCATCCTTTGATAATTATTGTCTAGATACATTCTTTTATTAGGGGTTATGAAGTGATATTCATATTTTATCACTTCTTTTGAATTAGTAGGATATCTATAAAGAAAACTAATTATTTTGAGGCCCAGTTCATGCAGGATAGGAAGGACAAATGTTTGACTCATGCCTTGTTTCCCAAACATCCTCCAAAGGTTACCAATAAAGATTTTTGTTGTTTTTCAGTATCATTATGAACTTACAAATTTAAAATATTTACATGTTTTGAATCATTGCAGTAATTTTGAAATTTTCTGTCATTTCCCTTTGGCTAGAGGTTTCTTAAATCAGTTCCTATGTTCTTAATTACATAATCCTAGTAGTCTTTTAGGGTTTTTTTGCTTTCTGGTATAACAAGGTGTTTCAGGTTTATCTAATATCCTGTTCTCGACCTGGAGACAGCCATTTCTCCAAGGATCTCTTGTTCTTTTTTGTGGGAAATGCTCTTTAGGGATGATAGTCTAGGTAGGCATAGACTTAGAAAATTATGAAGTGGGTTCAGAGAAGTCTTATGTTTATTGCTCTTGAAGACACATTAAGATTTATTCCCTTTGTATTTTTTTTTTTTTGAGACAGAGTCTCACTTTGTTGCCCTAGATATAGTGCTGTAGCATCACAGCTCACAGCAACCTCCAACTCTTGGGCTTCAGCAATTCTTTTGCCTCAGCCTCCCAAGTAGCTGGGACTATAGGCAACCACCACAACGCCCAGCTATGTTTGTTGTTGTTGTTGTTGTTGTTGTTGTCATTGTTATTTAGCTGCCCGGGCTGGGATTGAACCTGCCAGCTTTGGTGTATGTGGCTGGCGCCGTAACCACAGTGCTACGGACGCCCAGCCTCCCTTTGTAGTCTTTGGGCATTTCTTTTAGGTCTTTTGAGTGGACTGAACTGGGAAATCCTTCCTTTTTGTTTTTCTTTTTAAAGAGAAAATACTGTATATATTCTCTTTGATTCCTAATTACATATTTCTTTTTCCTAATATATACATAAATATATATGTGTGCATATATCTATAACAATACCAATCTCACTTCTAGCCACAGGGTGACTGAAAAGATTTAAACTTTCTTTGGTATATTAGCATATTTCTGTGTTTGGCGAACATTTGGAATAGTTCCTTCTTGTGCTCATTGCAATATAATTCTTCATCCATGTTGTCAGTGTATTAGAGTTTTCCAGAAAAACAGAACCAATACAATACTATATACAGAGGTATAAGGGAAGTGGCTCTTGTGATTATGGAAACTGAGAAGTCCCATAATATGCCATCTGAAAGATGGAGACCCAGGAAAGGCAATAGTGTCCATACAGTCCAAGTTCAAATTTTGAGGGAAAGAATAGATGGATATCCCAGCACAAAAAGGGGCAGAATTCGCCCTCCCTCCACTTCTCCTCAGGCCATTAGTGGGTTGGATGGAGCCCCTGATCTTTTCCAAATAATGTTTTATCATCTGTTGGGCATCGCTCAGCCCCCTCAAGCTGACACATAAAATTAACCATCATAAGGCTGGGCACAGTGGCTCATGCTTGTAATCCTAGCACTCTGGGAGGCAGAGGTGGATGAGTTGCTTGAGCTCACAAGTTCAAGAACAGCCTGAGGTTCGGTGCCTGTAGCTCAAGCAGCTAAGGAACCAGCCACATACACCAGAGCTGGCCGGTTTGAATCCAGCCCAGGCCTGCCAAACAACAATGACAACTACAACCAAAAACAAACCCCCCCCCCAAAAAAAATAGCCGGGCATTGTGGTGGGTGCCTGTGGTTCCAGCTATTTGGAAGGCTGAGGCAAGAGAATTGCTTAAACCCAGGAGTTGGAGGTTGCTGTGAGCTGTGATGCCACAGCACTCTACCGAGAGCAATAGCTTGAGGCTCTGTCTCAAAACAAACAACAACAACAAAAAAAACCAGCCTGAGCAAGATTGAGACCCCTCATCTCCACTAAAAGTGCAAAAACTGAGGCAAGAGGATCACTTGGGCCCAAGAATTGGAGATTGCTGAAAGCTATGATGACGCCACGGCACTCTACTGAGGGTTGACAGTTTAAGACTCTGTCTCAAACATAATAAGATTAACCATCACAGTATTTCTTTTGGATTGCTGCATAGAATTTCACGGTATGAATCATACCATGAAACCATGTTTAGGTTATCCTTTCTTCTGTTGATGGACATTTGGTTGTCTTTCTAGTTTGTCTTATGAAAGAAGCTGCTTATGAACATCACTGTACAAGTTTGTTTTCATTGTTCTCACATACTGTATATACCAAGGAGTAGAACTGCTGGGTCATAGGATATACAATGTCCTAAAGTATTTGCATCATTTGTGAAACAGCATTTATCAGGAAAAAAGAAATACAGAGAAACCTGATATTTAAGAGAGACACAGAATCCAGTGCTTTCTAAAACAGACTGATCATCTGACTTATCAAAAGTGAGCTTACAAAAATGTAGGCCTGGTGGAGCCAGGCATGGTGGCTCACGCCTGTAATCCTAGCACTCTTGGAGGCCGAGGTAGGTGGATTGCCTGAGCTCAGGAGTTCAAGACCAGCCTGAGCTAGAGCCAGACACTGTCTCTAAAAATAGCTGGGTGTTGTGGCAGGTGCATGTAGTTGCAGCTACTTGGGAGTCTGAGACAAGAGGATCACTTGTGCCCAAGCGTTTGAGGTTGCTGTGAGCGATAATGCTATGGCACTCTATTAAGGGTGACACAGTGAGACTGTCTCAAAAAAAAAAAAAAATGCAGGACCAAATACCCCTCTGTTGGGTATTCTGAATCAGAGGGCCAAGAATGTGTACCCTTGAAACAGCCAGCTTACTAAATTAGTCTTTCCCCTTCTAAACTCTAAATCCTAGCCATGATTTAAGAGACCATCTAAAAGCTACATACGCAGATTACTTCATTCTAGCTTCCCGCAGAAACCGTCTTTCCAGGAGCACACGGCCTTCTTGCCAACTTGCGACTATTTCTATACTTTCATAAAACCATCAACCAGTATTTACATAAGACTGTCCATTCTTTTTTCCAAAAATGCCTAGAAAAGTTGGCTCCTAGAGGAACTTATGTGTTCTTTTTTATCGAATAAGAGCTGTGCATCCTGAGGTATTTGTTTCCTGGCTTTCTTGGAAGCTCACAGGTTATTAAGTTCCATTTGGAAATGTACCCCATTTCTAAAGGTCCGTTGTATCTGTCTCCGCCTTACACTTTAAAATGCCAAATTTCGTTTTTAAAAAGTGTTCATAACCACATCTAGTAATAGAGTTATAATTTCATAAATCCTGCTGTAGGCACTGAGCAGTTACAAATTCTCCAAAATGTTCTAGAAGCCAATAGATGAAAAACAGAAATCTCAGTTATTTGCAGAAGAAGAGACCTGGTTGAGTTCACGCCCCACTAAGTAACCAGCGTCAGCGTAGAGTCCAACATCGAGCACATGCTCAGTAAATGTCCGGCGAAAGAAAGAATCAGGAAGGGAATCCGAGCGAATCGCTGAACACCTGCTCGGGGCTGGCAGGAATCAAGTAGCCGGCGGGAGGCGGCCGGGTGGGGCGGGGCGGGGCGGGGCGTCCTTGGGGCTCCTCCCATACGGGCGGGGCCTGCGGCGCGCGGGAAGCGACGCGCGCAGTGGCGGGACGTGAAGGCGCTGCTGACTGACCGCGTCCCTGCAGGTACGGCTTCCCGGGGCTGGCTCCGGCGGCCCTGCGGTTCTCCCAGCAGGGGCGGGAGGGAAGGCTAAAGGAAGGCCTCTCGGGCCCTAGACAGCTCGGAGAGGCTCTGCGCGGCCTCCTCACTCCATCCTCTATGACGGGTCCCTGGGAAGTGAGGGTCTCCTCTCGTCCCGCAGCACCAGGCCCTTCCCAGGTGGTCCTCCGTGAGACCCCTCTTCCCTCCTAAAAGACTCCCTTCCCGCTCGGGCAGCCCTTCCCGGAGGCGCCCCACTCACCCCTCCCTCTGCCGGGCCCCTCCTCCGGCTCTTCCAGCAGTCCCCGGCCCCCAGTAAGCCGGGGCGGGAGGTGGAGCTTGCCGGGGGCCCCAGAATTGTCTCCACCTGGCCTTTCCGGGTGAAGCAGGAGAATCGTAAAGTCGTGCAAACCACGTCTCAAGGAGCCTTTTAGACTGAGCTTTTACCATCTCGCATGTTACCATCAGGCGGCCCCATTATCGTCGCTTCCCTGTACTGGCGTGCGTTTTAGCAGTTTGCGGGAGGCGGGGCTCACAGTAAGCGCTCAATAACCCTTTGCTGCTGTGCGACTGTTATTAATTCATTACCAGCATTTTGCAGCTTTCCTCTGTCGTTAGCAAAAGAACGCTGCCCGACTTCTTTGCCCCTTCGAGACCTAGGAGTATGAAAGTCATCACGTGCGAGATAGCCTGGCACAACAAGGAGCCGGTGTACAGCCTGGACTTCCAGCATGGGGCTGCCGGGAGGACGCACAGGCTGGCGTCCACCGGCGTGGACACCGCCGTCAGGGTATGTGGGCGCTGGGACTTGAAGCAGCAGTTGTCATCCTTTTATTTAAAACTCTCAACAAACCCAAATACTTTGTCATCTATCCCAGAATGCTGAATTCTCAGGGCCTCGGGTGAATGATGAAAGTAAAGGAGTGCTGCTGTCTGAGTAATATTCTGGAGACTGTCATAACTGTGCCCTTTGCTTTAGAATCCGGATCTGGGTTCCTATTGGGTAACAGTTTGCTCTAGAACAGCGGTTCTCAACCTGTAGGTCGCAACCCCTTGTCGAACGACCCTTTCACAGGGGTCGCCTAAGACCATCCTGTGTATGAGATATTTACATTACGATTCATAACAGTAGCAAAATTATAGTTATGAAGTAGCAACGAAAATAATTTTACGGTTGGGGGTTCACCACAACATGAGGAACTGTATTAAAGGGTCGCGGCATTAGGAAAGTTGAAAACAAACTGCAAAAGAAGTAGGGATGACAGCAGAGAATGGTACTCTGTTGAGTAACGTTATAGGTAGGACAGGTTCCTTCATTTTACATTTCAAAAGAAAACCTCAGTTGTCTTCCTGAACATGAGCATAGTACTGTTTTAGTAGGAACAAAATAGTAGGTGCTGCATGGTTTTGAGTGAAGGTTTTGGTGTCAACAGATCTGGAAGGTAGAAAAAGGACCGGATGGAAAAGCCATAGTGGAATTTTTGT
This sequence comes from Galagoides demidoff, assembly GCA_963574575.1. Classification (NCBI taxonomy): domain Eukaryota; kingdom Metazoa; phylum Chordata; class Mammalia; order Primates; family Galagidae; genus Galagoides; species Galagoides demidoff. The sequence continues at coordinate 10,430 of CAUYQV010074901.1, forward strand.
CCAATCTTGTTCGACATACTAAGGCGGTCAATGTTGTGCGTTTTTCTCCAACTGGGGACATTTTAGCATCAGGAGGAGATGGTGAGTATTGCTGTGCTTCAGAAATCCTCTAGAAACTAGATACCTGTATGTTTCATGTCAAATCATGAGATTTGAGCTGCATGTACCTTTTAATTTTAGGTACAGCTGATTTCTCAGAGAGTCCGTTAGTTTTCTAAAATTTTGTTCCGGGAGGTGTGTTAAAAAGAAGGGTTGGAGGGCAGCAATACTAAACTGAGAAGGCCTATTTGAAAATAGCTCTTTTCCGACCTAGTTGGTTTGGAGACAGGAAAGATGCTTGCCATTTCTGTAAGACTGTTCTGGTCTTATGTGGTTGTTACTTCAGTATCTGTGGTGATCACAGTTGGCACCCTGTCTCTTTGTAATTAGGTAATAAATTGGCTTTAGGATTATTCTTTAATGAATGGCTTTGTAATTTGTACTTGTTTGATTGGAGTGGATTAATTCGTATTTTCTGTCTGTGCTTAAATAGGGTAAAACTATGCAGAAAAAGTAAACCTTTTTACTATACTTCAGAACAGTCTAGAAACCAAAATAAAACAGAAATCTCAGTTTTTGCTTGCAGAGGAGGAAAAGAGACCTGGTTGAGTTCAGTGCCATTCACACATAGAGGGAAAGGTGAAGTGGGAAGGTGACCTGAGGGTGGCCACAGGCTGTCTCTCATGACGTTGCAAGTGACAGCCCTCATTTTACAAAGTCCTTGAGCCTTGGAGGCCTAGAAACCACTGAGAGTTTGCACCTGTCAGAGCCAGTCTCATCTTAACCAAGTTCCCATGCTGATATGTGCAGCCAGGAGTCTGGTTAATTTAGAATTGAAATATATATGTCCATACAACCTGTTCATTCACTATCCTGTGGACATTCCTAAAAGGAAAGCCATGTCATGGTGAGAAGGTTACATGGTAAGTGTGGAGTCAGAATGTGGGGAATTAGCAGACTCAGACAGTTGGTGACATCAGGCTAAGTATCTGATGTGTCTGTTATGACATTGATAGTTAGTACTGATATGGGGCTTATCGTGTTGCTTTATCCAAATTGACCCATTTAAGCCTCACAACAGTGCTATGAGGAAGTGAGGAAACAGGCCTCAAGACGTTAAATGACTTGCTAAAGGTTATTCCTCTAGGAACAGTTTGCCAGCTTTGTATTGGTGGCTTTTTGCTCTTTTTCTGTTTTTTAATTTTTTTTCCTATTTATTTATAGGTTATATGCCTTTAGATTTGTTAATATAGCCAGGCACTTTGCAGTGGCATTTTGATGGCCTGGGGCCCCTTCTGTGTAACATGACTTTGTATAGCTCTCATCTGTGATTCGATTTTGGAGTTTTAGTTTATAAGGCAGACCTACTTTTCCTGTTCAAATTCATAGAAGTAAATCATTGTGACTGTTGTGTCCATTGAACAATATAAGTGTTGTTAAAAACCTAAAAATTCAGGAATGGTGGAGTGTGTTGTACAGCTTGTCTCATTTTTAACTGGGTCCCTCCACAGATGCTGTCATCCTGCTGTGGAAGGTGAATGACAACAAGGAACCAGAGCAGATTGCCTTCCAGGATGAGGAGGAGGCTCAGATGAATAAGGAGAACTGGGCTGTCATAAAAACGCTGAGGTAACTGGGGGTCATAGGAATAATTTCTCTTTACCATCAGAGTATATTAAGTGAAATATCCTTTTTTTTTTTTTTGAGACAGTCTCAATGTGTTTCCCAGGTTGGTCTTGAACTCCTGACTTCAAGTGATCCTCCTGCCTTAGCCTCCCAAAGTGCAGAGATTATAAGGGTGAGGCACTATGTCTACCCTGCCCTTTGACTTTTTTAAAATTAATTATTTTTTATTAAATCATAACTTTATACATTGATGCAACTTTTTTTTTTTTTTTGAGACAGAATCTCAACTTTGTCACTCTGGGTAGAATGCCATAGCATCATCATAGCTCACAGCAACCTCAAACTCTTGGACTCAAATGATTTTCTTGCCTCAGTTTTTCTATTTTTAGTAGAGACAGGGTCTCTCTCTTACTCAGGCTGGTCCTGAACTCCTGAGTTCAAGCAATCCACCCAGCTCAGCACCCCCAGCTTCCCTCTGACTTTTGTATCTTACTTAAAAATTTTATTTCTGGCTGGCCAAGGTGGCTCACACCTATAATCCTAGCACTCTGGCCTGAGGCAGGAGGATTATTTGAGCTCAGGAGTTCGAGACCAGCCAGAGCAAAGAGAAACCCCAACTCTGCTAAAAATAGAAAAATTAGGCTTGGCACCTGTGGCTCAATCGGCTAAGGCGCCAGCCACGTACACCTAAGGTGGCGGGTTCGAATCCCCAGCCGGGGCCCGCCAAACAACAATGATGGCTGCAACCAAAAAATGGCCGGGTGTTGTGGCGGGCGCCTGTGGTCCCAGC
>CAUYQV010074902.1:0-17574 GCA_963574575.1 Galagoides demidoff
CATAAATATTCTTAGATGATAAGGTTTAATGTGGTCCTTGAACCTTCATTGAATGAATGAATGGTTATATGGGAACCTGAGTCCTGAAAATTTTTTATGTAAGTCATGGGCAGATTTGCTGGTCTACCTGTACTATACTGCTTGGGTATTTTAAAATTTTATTTGCGGTGAGTAATTAGAGAAATGAGTTGGTAGCTTTAGTCCTGGTTTAAATAGTCCTAGGAGCCACTTAGTGGAAACGTCTAAGAGTACTGGTATTAGAACTGGTAGCTGACTCTACCCCAGGCTTCAACCCTTGTGGCTTTAAAGTGGATTGATTTTAAGTTTTCAAAATTGATATATGTATAATACTTACACATATTTGGGGGTACATGTGATATTTTGATACATGTATAAAATGTGTAATGATGAAATCAGTGTAATTGGGATACCCACCACCTAAAACATTTATCTTTTTATTGTACTGGGAAGAACACAGTTTGTCTTTCCTAACTGTTCGGAAATATATAATAAATTGTGGTTAACTATAATTTTCGTAATATACCACAGAATGCTACAATTGTTGTGTTCATTCACTGCTTTTCTTCTTACTCCCACTCTGCTTCCCGTCATTTTACTCTCTCCCTCCATGAGACCCACTATTTTAGCTACTGCATGTGAGCGAGATGTATCTGTCCTGTGCCTGGCATATGTCCCTTAGCGTTAATGACCTCCAGTTCCATCCATGTTGCTACAAATGACAAGATTTCATTCACCTCTAGGCTAGTAGAACAATACTCTGTGTGTGTGTGTGTGTGTGTGTGTGTGTGTATCATATTTTCTTTATCCATTCACCTGTTGACGAATACTTAGGTTGATTCCATCTTTTGTGAACACTATTGCAATAAACTCGGGAGTGCAGCAATCTTCAGTATCCTGATTTCATTTCTTTTGGATGTATAGCCAACAGCAGGTTTAAATCACATTGCTGTTCAATTATTTTAGTTTTTGGAGGAACTTGCATACTGTTTATGGCTATACTAAGTTTTATTCCTGCCAGCAGCGCACGTGTGTTCCTCTTTCTTTGCATCCTCACCAGCATTTATTATTTTTTTTCTTTTTGGTACTTGATAATAGCCATTTTAACTGGGATGAGATGCTATTTCAATGTGGTTTTGATTAGCATTTCCCTAATGACTGATGAAGTTTAACTTTTTTTTTTTTTAACATTCTGTTGACCATTTATTGATATGTCTTCTCTTGAGAAGTGTTTATTCAGGTCTTTTGCCTACTTTTTTACTCAGGTTCTTTGTCCTTCTGCCATTGAGTTGTTTGAGTTTCCTATACAGGCACAATCTGGTTCTTAATCCTTTGCTGGATACGGGTAGTTTGCACATATTTTCTCCTGTTGTGTAGGTTGTTTCTTCACTTGGTCGATTGTTTCCTATTCTGCACAGAAGCTTTTTAGCTTGATGTAATTTCATTTGTCTGTGCTTTGCTTTCGTTGCCCATGCTTTTGAGGTCCTATCCCCCCAAATCCTACAATATTCTGTAGCTTTTCCGCAGTGTTTATTTCTATTAGCTGTACAGTTTCAGGTTGTGCATTTAAGAGTTACGTTTTCCCAGCACCATTCATTAAAGACTGTCCTTTCCCCAGTGTGTGGTCGTGGTGCTTTCGTGTGGCCATCAGTTTTAATGTTTCTTTTTTTGTCTCTGATTTTATTTATTTGGGTCTTCTCTCTTTTTCCTTAGTGTAGCTAGATGTTTGTCCGTTTTGTTTATCTTTTCAAAAAAAAAAAACCATTTTGTTCCTATTTTTGTATTTTCAGTGTCAGTTTCATTTGCTTCTGCTCTTATCTTTATTATTTCTGCCCTTCTCCTAATTTCAGGTTTGGTTTGTTCTTGGTTTTGTAGTTCCTTCAAGTGCATCTTTAGGTTGTTTCTTTGAAGGACTTTTTTTTCTTTTTTAGATGTATGCATTTATTCCTATAAACGTCCCTGTTAGTGCCACTTTTGCTTTATCCCATAGGTTCTGGTTGGTTTTTTGGGTTTCTTTTTTTCTTGTTGTTGTGTGTTTGTTTTCTTGGAGACACAGTCTCACTCTGTTGCCCTGGGTAAATCGCTGTGGTGTCATAGCTCACAGCAACCTCAGACTCTTGGGCTCTAGTGATCCACCTGCTTCAGCCTCTCAAGCAGCTGAGACTACAGGCGTGAGCCACCACCCAGCTTATGGTTCCAGTATGTTATGTTTTCCATTTTCGTTGCTTTTAAGACTTTTTTAAAAATTTCCTTTAAACTTTATTGATATACTGGCTATTCTGGAGCATGATGTTTAATTTCCATCTATTTTTACAGCTTGCAAGTTATGAATTTCTAGTTTTATTCCATGGTGGTCAGAAAAAAAATAACGATTTGGACATTTTTAATTTGTTGAGACTTGTTTTCAGACCTAACATACGGTCTGTTTTGAGGAATGGCCCATGTACTGTTGAGAAGAACATGTATTGTGGATGAAATATTCCATAAATGTCTGTTAGGTCCATTTGATGGAGATTCTAGTTTAACGCCACTTGTTGGTGGTGGTTCTCTGCGTGGATGATCTGTCCATCTGTGAAGGTGCAGTGTTGAAGTCCCTCACTATTACTGTGTTGCTGTCAGCTTGTCCCTTTAGGGCTATTACTATTTGCTTTCTATATTTTGGTGCTTCATAATGTGTAGTGTTAGATGTGTAAGTGTTCACTGTCATTGTGACCTTCTCTGTCTTTTCTTACTGTTGTGACTGCCAGCATTTCTTTTGTCTCTTTTGTTTTACACAAGTGTAGCTCCCCCGGCTATGTTTTTCATTCCATTTGCACGGAATATATTTTTCTTTTCTTTAAGTCTGTGTAGGTCGTTATAAATGAAATGAGTTTCTTACCTGGAACATATAGTTGATCATGGGTTTTTTTTTTTTTTTTCTTTGAGGCAGAGTCTCGCTTTGTTGCCCTTGGTAGAATGCCATAGAGTTATAGCCACAGCAACCTCAAACTCTTGGGCTCAAGCGATCCTCTTGCATCAGCCACCCCAGGAGCTGGGACTATAGGTGCCTTCCATGACGCCCAGCTATTTTAAGAGATGGGGTCTCACTCTTGCTCATGCTGGTCTCAAAGTCTTGAGCTCAGGCAATCCACCTGCCTCAGCTTACCATGGCTGCTATGGTTATACGCATGAGCTACCATGCCGGCTGATCTTGTTTTAAATTTATAAGCTACTCTGTCTTTTAATGGATGAATTTAGTCCATGTACAATCATCATTTTGTTACTTGTTTTCTAGTTGTTTTGTAAGTCCTCTTTTTTCTTTTTTCTTTTTTTATTGCCTTTTGTGGATAAGTGACTATCTTAGACATTATATTTTAATTTGTTATTTTTTTATTTTTAGTGTATCTGTTGTAGATTTTTGCTTTGTGATGACAGTTTTTGGTGTGTGTGAGACAGAGTCTTGTCACGTGGGCTACGGTGCAGTGGCATAATCATAGCTCACTGCAACCTCAAACTCCTGGGCTCCAGGGATCCTTCTCTCTCAGCTTCCCAAGTAGCTGAAACCACAGGCAGGTGCCACCATGCCTGACTAGTTTTTCTATTTTAGTAGAGATAGGGTATCACTTTTGCTTGGTTTTGAACTCTAGCGTGCAAGTGACCCTCCCACCTTGGCCTCTCAGAGTGCAAGGATTACAGATATGAGCCATCCCACCCAGCCCCCATGAGCCTTTACATTAAGGTTGATTTTATAAGCAGGACCTGTGGGCAGTAGTTGATCACCAAAGCAGTTGTTTTCTCTTGCTGTGAAGTCTCAAGATTAATAGTGGCTATGGAAATTTGCAGGTCAGGACCTATTAGTTTTCTATGGCTTCTCTTCCTCTACCTGTCCTTGGCAGGTTTATTACAATGAAGGATAAGAGTGTGGACTCCCAAGTCAGTGCACCACCAATCACTTTGAAGCTCCTGAAATTCTCAATGCTCTATTTCTTTACCTATAATCTGAGAATTTACCCAATAAAATTTTGTGCTTTAAATGAGATAATACACCTAAAATGGATTAGAATCTTTTGTGTGGTGTATTATGGCATTGCTACTGATGCTACTGCAGAACACTGCAGATTCAATTGTTACTAAACAATATAACTCATTAATTTGATTCCCAGCTTGACTATTCTTGGTATATATGGCCAGCATCTTTTGGGAAACCTGGATGAAACTGGAAACCATTCTTCTAAATGAAATGTCACAAGATTGGAGAACTAAACACATGTCCCCAATATCAAACTGGAGCTAATCAATCAACACTTCACTGCAGATGTGGAAGTAAATCTCAATGAAAATCAAGCTGGTGGGTGGGAAGAGAAAGGATGGGTAAATTCAGACCCACCTGATACAGTGAACAGTGTCTGGATGAAGGGCACACTTACAACTTTGACTCTGTACAAAAACAAAGTATGTAAACAAAACATGTATCCTGTAATAGTCTGAAATTTTTTTTAAAAAAGATTACTGATTAATTCACTCAGCAAATTACCTGGCACATACTCTATAAAAATGTTCTCTTTGCCTCATGTTTAAATTCTCACACATCCTGTTCCCTCTGAGTAGGTTAACAAGTAGACAACTTTCGGCCTGTAATCAATCTTTCATCACGTTTCCAACTAGAAGACTGAATGACTAGGTGAACATACTTCCGAATTTTAGAATGGGATTTTAGTATTTGATTTGCATGGTTTTAAAATTGTTTTTCTTAATAGCACATTAAAATACATATGTGAATCTGTTTGGTTGTACAGATGCTGTTGACTGAGTACTTGGATATGAAAAATACTCGTACGTCCTCTGAACCATCAGCTCAACTAAGCTATGCCAGTACCGGACGAGAGTTTGCAGCCTTTTTTGCCAAGAAGAAACCTCAAAGGCCAAAAAACTCTCTTTTCAAGTAAGTGTCACTCTGCTGGTGAGATTGTAGGTGTCAAGAAGTGTTAGATTCCAAATAGTTAGATTCCATGACTTTCTACTTTATCAACAGCTATGACTTTCTCTAGCTAAATTAGATTTTAAGTAATTAATAGGATGTGAGTATGTGTTCAGTTTTGTTTACCTTTGTTTTCTGTAAAGTGAACTGGCTCTTTTGGAATACAGTTAACTGGAATACCTTGAACTCTTAATAAAAATTTCTGGCACTTGTCTGGGGAGTTTTATATAAAATTAAGGGAAATGAAACTCTCCAGTTGTGTCTGGAGATTTTTATATGAAATAAAAGGAAATTTAATATGTCAGCCTTGAAAAAGCCCCAAGTGCTAAGAAACAACCTTTGTTAATAAAGTTATGCAAATCTTCATTGCTGAATAATATTGGGCTTTATATGGTTTGATGTTTAATAAAGGAACAGTCTGGAAACTTTTTTTCTAATTACTATGTTAGTTAACCCTACCAGGCCATGTCTCCAAAGTGTGTATCTCTTGGTAATAGATAATGTTATTAATATTTACATAATAATAATGACAGCATTGATTGAGTGCTTCCTAGGTGCCAGGCACTTGTTCTAGGTGAGTTACTCAGAATAATCTCAATTAAACAGACTTTTAATTCAGATTACATTAAATTTCAGCAGAAACAGCAGTAATAGGTAATATTTACTGAGTATTTTTACCAAATGCTAGTCAATGTATTGAATCATCTTCTTGAAGTATTTCACTTATTACCACACTCATTATTCATTACGACAATCTGATAGGCAAGTTTTCTATTTTTAATCTTCTTTTTTATAAATAAAAGCATTGAGACATGAGAGATTAAAAAATGTATGTAATGTCGCATGACTAGGAGCAGTATTTAAATTCTGATAGTCTAACTCCAGACCTATGAGTTCTTTTGAGGGGCTTATAGTTATTTTCGAAGTTGTATTTGTAAACATAAGCATGTAAAGTGACTACAGAAGTATTATCCTTGTATCTTGAATTAATTTTTTTTCACTGCCTGAAGCTGTAGTACCTTTCAATGGTTCACTTTCAAGATTTGTTTTTATTTTGAATTCATAGTGTTTTTAATACTTAAGGAATGTTTAAATAGTTCAGATATCCTAATCACAGGATAGGTGCAATATCAGTTAAAATGCTTTAGGCTGCAAGTAACATAAAATCTCAAATAGGACAGATTGAACTGTAGGAAAGTTACCCAGTAAGGAGTAATGTGGAGTTTCCTTTATTTAGTGTTACAGTATCATGAAGGACCCAGCTCTTTCCATATCTTTGCCTTGTCATCCTCAGTGATGTTTTCTATCTGATTTTGAGGGATTTCCATCAGTTCCAGTCCGGTTATGTAATGTCACATAACTAGGAGCAGTATTTAGATTCTGATGGTCTAACTCCAGACCTATGAGTAAGATGGTAATGCCATAGGAATAGCATGTGATTCTTTCTACAAACCTCTCTCTTTTTATTATATAGGCTTAATTTTTTTTAGAGTAGTTTTGGTTTGCAGGGAAGGGAAGCAGAAAGTACAGAAAGTCCCTTCTATTCTTCTCCAGTTTCCCCTATTAATGCCTTGCGTGAGTGTGGTATCTTTGTTACAGTTGATGAACCAACACTGAGATATCTTGATTGATGAAAGTCCTTAGTTCACATTTAGAGTTTAGTCTGCCTTGTACAGTTCTAATGCTTTTAGGTGTCAGGTACCCACCGTCACACCATTGTACAGAAGACTTTCACTGCCTTGAACATCCGTGCTCTGCATATTGAGCTTTCCACCCTCCCTAACCATGGCTACCACTGATCTTTTCATTGTCCACATAGTTTTGTCATTTCCAGAGTGTCATGTAGTTGGAGTCATACACAACGTATGCTTTTCAGACTGGCTTCTTTCACCTATCCTTGTGCATCTGAGGTCCTCCTTGTCTTCTCATGGCTTGTGAGTCATTTCTTGGCATTGCTGGATAGTGTTCCTTTGAGTGACTGTGCCACAGCTTGTTGATGTGTTCACCTGTTGAAATATATTTTGTTTCCTTCCAAATTCTGGCAATTATGAATAAAAAGCCTGCTTTGAAAACTCACATTCAGGTTTTGGGGTGGACTAAGTCTTCCAGTCATTTGGGTGAATACCTAGGAGCCAAATTTCTAGCTCATATAGTAAGATTATGTTTAGTTTTGTAAAACACTGTCAAACCATTATTTGAAATGACTGTACCATTTAAGGTATTTTTAACATTAATAATTAAGTCATTAATTATCTATTAATCTTTCTTGCCAGTATCAGAGTTTATCTGCAAGTTCCCACTAGGTTCTAGGATTGGGGCTACTGACTATTCTTACGCAGTCACTGGCATGGGGAAGCAGACCACAGTGGTTGTCTTAAACCAGGCAGCTTCATCTGGTTTCCAGCTGACGAGGGAGCTACTTTTCCTGAGCACAGGGCTCAGTAGAGAGGGAACGAGGAAGCAGAATGCCCAGAAGGAGCTGGGGCTATGCCAGCCAGCAGGAAAGGCAGCCGGAGGAAAAGGTGGTTGATAGAGACACCAAGACCACCCCAGATCCTGCCTAACCAGGCCTTTCGGTTCTGTACCCTCCCCTCTCCCTCCTCTTTTTTCCTACCCCCTTTCCCTTGGTAGTTCAACTTACGATTCTAAATCCAGATTCACTGTAGGAAGCAGGCTTCAGTGTTTTTAGATTTCTTGTTTGTAAAACATTATCCTAGCTTTCAATCTCAGACCATGTATACATTTTCAAACATTTAGCCAATGCCTCTGATGTTGTGGTATTGTATTGAAAAAAATGTATATACATTCTTGGAAATGAAAAAATTGCTTTAAATAATCATTTCACATTTATTATTCTTGGGCAGTAATAAAAACTCGTCGTGGACATAAAATGAGGCTGTTATTACAGTTTTATCTGTTTCCAGTCTTGGTTCTATCACTAATGAGCCCTGTGTATCTGGACAGGTTTCCTGTCTTAGCAGGCCTCAGTGCCCTTGGCCATTAACTAAGGAGTGAGACAAAATATTCTCTAATGCCTCTATTATTGTAAAATTATATCAATGTGTGACTTGTTGCAAACATAAAAAGAATTCCTGAGTAGCAAAAATACATCAAGTTATAAAGGATTAAGGTTTTGGCGAGCTGTAATCTGTTTTTATCACATCTGCGAAGGACTTTATTACCCTCTTTAATTGCCTCCAGCCAAGGTTAATTAAGTACGTTTAAGTTCCCTCTTATTGTACAATGTGTGCCTGTCTCTTCTTTGCTTGAGAGTTTATTTTTTTCCCTTGCCGTCTCTGATCAATAGCTGTCAGCATGCTTTTTGGAGGTCAGTGGCTTCTTTTCTGCACTTGACTGTCAGGTGGCACTTTTGAAGTGCTGCACACTTTGCCTTCTTTCTGGCTCTTAATGCCCTCTTAGTTCTTGGCAGGGTGCAGAGAGGGGATCACGTGACCCAGATGTTTCCCCTTGCAGGCTGACATTCATCTTGGTATTCATCTTCCTTGTCAAGCAAAGGATAAAGAAGGCATAATTAAGGAAATGATGGTGCTCGCTCCTTGTTGCCGGAAACCTAGCCCATTACCACTGTTGCTATTCTGTTGCTGCTTATCCCTTAGCGGCAGTCTTGCTTAGAAGGGTTCCTCCTCCTGCCAGCCTATTATCCTGTCTTTGAAAATCTCAGGTTGAAATGGAATCTCTTTATACATCAAAGGATTTACAGTTTGATATAGTCATAATTTTACCTCGTCTTTTTTCTACCTGCATGTTTCTCTTTGAGACTGATTTGTTTTTCTTTTTTTCTTTATTGTAATCACAGTTTTAGCTTTTAGAGACCTGTTTTTTATCATGAGTTTATCCCCCATGTTTCTGATCTTTGGAACAGTTACTGGGTAGGTGTGAACAGACATTCTGTAGTGTGGTATTTTTGAAAGTGCTTTGTGTTACCAAAGGCAGCAGGTCAAAAAATGAGCAGCCACTTAGAAATGATATTGTTTCTCAGGACATTTGGGGAGAACCATAGCTGCCTTGCTTCTTGGTTGGGTTGTTCAGCATTTCTAGTATGCCCTTTGTACTGGTCCTCTAACTAACTGGGGGAGTCAGAAAGGCAAAAGTTCTGCTCTGAGGAGCAGGTAGGTCAGTGGTGGCACTTGGCAGCCACTGATGGATTTTGAGCTGTATGGTAGCCTACTTGGAATGGCTTTATGGAATGCTCTTGGTGCCGTGTGTGCAGGGGTCCTGGCAAAGGATGATGGTCTTCTGAAGGCAAAAGAAGGTTGGGGCAGATGATAGTTGTACCAGTTGAAATGGAGAATAAGCAAAAGGTCAAAATACTATAGTGGGGGAGCATTAGCTGGGGATATTGCCCATAAATCTGTGGCCACTGTTCTGGGCTCTATCATGGTATGGCAAAACGTCTTGGATCGTAGAACATCAGGGAGCATGACAGATCAGAGTGAAGTACTTGGGGACTACATCGCTGGACACCACCTACTTGGCTGGCAACTCACTGTCTGTTCCCTGTGTCTCACCGCAGGTTTGAGTCATCCTCTCACGCCATCAGCATGAGCGCCTATCTGCGGGAACAGAGAAGGGAGCTGTATAGTCGGAGTGGAGAACTGCAAGGTGGGTGATTGGACTACTCTGGACAAATGAATTTTCTGGAGGAATAGCTGAAGCATTTATTGCATGTCAGCCTGTGGTCTACATTTACAAGATTCTTTCAAGAACTCAAAAATATAATGACATGATTATTTGATTCTTCTATCATTTCTTTGCGTCTACTGCCAAACAGCTAAAACTCTTACTGTGACCATAGGATTTATAGACCTCCTACCATTCATGTGGGAATTCAGAGAAAAAGTAGATGAGGCCAGGTTCTTCTTGCTTAGATAGCAGACCTGAGTCCAATCCCAGGCTAGGAGTGTACCAGTCTTCTGTGTCTGCTATTGTCACTTTGAATAGTTATTTTTGATGCCATCTGGAATATGGTAGAATATACATTTGCCCTTTTCCAGATGCCTAAGATTTGGAAAAGGGCAAATGCCTTATTTAAAGGGAAGAAGAATGCCTTTTCTAAATAGTATGGTATAGTCAATACAACTTTGACATATAGGACATTAGTGTGGTTACCAAAGAGTTGTAATCTGTAGAAGAAAATACTTAGATAATAAATTATAATATAAATAAATAAATCAGACCAATAACATTTCCTTTTGTAACAAAAAGATACTGATCATGGTAGATGTAATCAATCAAAGAAGATTTGTGAGGCTAAGTGTGAGACGTCCTGGGTGTTGGAAGGAATGGAACTTGGGTACAAAAGAAATATAAGATAAAGCCTTAAGTAAGATCTAGTTATGAAAGTGAGGCTGTACACGTGTGTGCGACTGCACACAAACACTACCCCCCCATCAGTAAGTAAACACACCTAAGTGAGTGGTGTACATAAATTGCTAGGGGAGTTCAGAGTTGGTAGTGTTTATTGAAATTACTTTAGAACTCTGGGCTTTCTCCATGAGGAATAGGTCTGACCACTTTGACTGTCTTTGCTGCGTTAGAGTCACTTGGCGCATTCTTTAGTGACTAGTCCATGCAATTAAATGTTTAGTTTCTAAGACTCCGAGTTCTACATGAAAACATCAGCCTTTCTGGATTTAGACTATTGCCTGGTCAGACCTGTCTTCACCTTTGTTAGTAATCTATGAGCCTGTTGGTTTTTCTAAAGATCCTATTACACTCTCTCATATTTGTGTCAGTAATAGTTCCAAAGCTCATAGATGTGGCTACCTGTGGTACAAGCCTAGAAGTATGCTTAGGATGTTAGGTAAAGGAGATCAGCCTACCAACATTTTATTTCATATGAAAACATTATCATCCATTCTGGAAAATGTGCGATATGCATCTCGGATCCCTGATGTGTAGGAGTACAGAGAATGGTTATAATTGGAACAAATGAAGAGGTGGCCCACTCTGTGGTCGGATAAGAGAGGAGCAGGAGGGTGGCCCCCCACAGTCCTGCTCTAGCCGACTGCTACCTACCAAAAGAATATGGTGGGCTGCAAAAGTGTGGAAGGAAATATGGAAGCAGAATCTTGTAGGAGCAAGAATTGTACTTGAATTGCTGCTTAGGGGGGTAGCAGATTATCTAGGGCTGGAATAGCTTCTGTACTCACAGTGTCCTCATTTTAATTTCTCTCTAGAGTTGGATTAAAGATTAGTTTAAAGGTACCTCTATAATTTCTCTCCTACTGTCCTTGAGTATAGTACATACATTTCTTTAATGATGGTAAAACCTTCTTTTCTTCTATTTTAGGTTGAATTCTGATTATTTTTCACAAATAAAGATTATTTGTTTTAGAGCAGTGTTAAGTTCACAGTGAAATTGAGCAGAGAGTACAAAAAATGCCTTTATACCCACATCCCCACCCGTGCACAGCTTCCTCCAGTATCGACATCTGGCCCCGCTACGAAGCCTTTCACTTGGCACTTTAGGATGAAAGATAGACCAGATAATCAATAGGCCAGCACTGCAACTTGTCACTCACTGGAATTCAAGCATAATTAGTCAACAAGGGTAAACACCTAACAGCAGAGTCTTTGTGTTTTGTTAGACAATAGGAATGGTGAGCACTCAGGGCTGTGGCCATGGGGACAATTTTTAGTCCCTGCTCAGTGGTCTGTGATCTCTTGAGTGACAGTACAGGGAGAGGGCTCTGGGCCCAGACTGCCTGCATTTAAACAGCTGACTCCCCATCACTGGCTTTGTAACCTTGGGAAATTTGTATAACCCCTGTGCCTCTTTTTCCTTTTCTTGAATTGGGGATAAAAATAAGAGCTCCTACTCCATGAGGCTTTTGTGAAAGTGAGGTGAGTTAAGTAAGCTATGAACAGCATTTTTAAAAGCTTCTGACGAAGATGAGGAGTGAATATTCTGCCTTTCTTCTTCTTCCTTTTTTTTTTTTTTGAGTCAGATCTCACTTTGTCACTCTAGGTAGAGTGCTGTGGCATCCTAGCTCACAGCAACCTCAAACTCTTGGGCTTAAGTGATTCTCTTGCCTCAGCCTCCTGAGTAGCTGGGACTACAGGCTTCTGCCAAATACCTGGCTAGTTATTATTTATTTATTTTGTTAAGAGACAGGGTCTCACTCTTGCTCAGGCTGGTCTTGAAGTCTTGTGCTCAAGCAACCCACCTCCCTTGGCCACTCAGAGTGCTAGGATTATGGGCATGAGCCACCAAACCTGGTCATTTCTTCCTAAGTATTAGAATTTCTAGCATCGCACTGGGATTTCAGAGTTTAGGCACACATTCCGTTTGTCCTTTCTGACATCTTTGTGTGATGCAATCCTGCTCAGCCTTTCAAGTGAAATTTAGTTGTCATGTATTCTGTTGAGCTTCCCGGCTGGTCCCTCCCCACCCCCACCTGTCTTTCTCTCTCTCTCTGACACACCATCTGGGGGTTTCGCCCCTGCTGTCTGTTACCACCATATCTGTAGTATCACCTTTCTCTTACCTCCCATGCTATGTTGTGGATCCATGCTTACTTGGCTGAGTGTTCTACCAAACTCCAATCTCCATGAGTGTTTTATTTACTCTGCTTTGCACAGTGTTGGTACAGTACATGGTCAATAAATGCTGCTTGCCTTGATGACAGACAGAGTGAGAACAGTTAAGATCGAAAGCGGCACAGAGATCTCCATTGAGAGGTTGGAAGGACCCTCGAAGGAGATGGAGCCACTGGCAGCCACCATTAGCTTCCCAGGTTTCCCTTAGATTTCACTTTGAAGGCAGAGTAGAGGCTGTACATACGTTTTTGTTCTCTGCAGTTATAAACTTCATTAAGTAGAAACATTGCCCTTGAGCTGTCTTGCCCTGGACAAAACTGCTGTATGTAATTGAAAAACATTTTAAAATCCAACTAAGTGACAGAAAAATCTTATTCTATGAGGGGGGTTAATGGAGGAATCACAGTAATCGAACTAGGAATTTTCCCATCTTTCAAAAAGTTAATTGAAATATGGGACATTCAAGTCCAAGTCTATTGCACTTACTAGTGTTCTGTAAGATACGAGGAGTTTCTCTGGGGACGAAAAAAGTAATAGTTAGCAAACACATCCTCTTCATAATAATCATGAAAAGATACTTCAGATGAGCTGATACCTCACACACTTGGTGAGAGAATGGAGTAGCTGACCAGTTTCTGTAAAAGTTTGATGGCATTTCATGCAGAAGCAAAAGTTTCCCTGATGAATGCTTTTAACTTTCAGCAGGAAAAAAGGGGGGAAAATCATACCCCTTTTCCATTAAGAATGGCCATCCTTTTTAGTTATCCCATTAATCTGACTAGTCCAAGGACCACAGCACGATCTGCATTTCAGCTTGTCCTTGGAAAGGCTTAATTGAATGGATCAGTGAAATCGTGGGAGACTGGCAGAAGATTTTTGTCTCTTCTGTGAATGCCACATTGCTGCAGGCTTTGCTTCCCAGTGGTTTGGTTCACAGGTCAACTTTTCCTTCTGTTGCAGGAGAGCGGCAAAGAAATCCACCAGAAACAGCATCAAAGAATATTAAAAAGCTCACATTGTACCAAAGTTAGCTCCTGCCAACATTTTCAATTTATCATGCAATTAAAAATCTTACTAAGTCTAACAACACACAGGGGATAAAAGAATGAAAAAAGATGAGATTTCTTTGGTATCATCAACCCATCTCAGTTGGCTCTAACTGTTACAGTACAGATGGTTCATTATAGAGTCTGTGTTGGCAAATGGGTTGAAGAGATGGGGGTGCTGCTTCAAAGCGTGTGAGATAACAGGTGGAAACCTAACGTGTGTGTGTGTGTCTACGGTAATCGTTGACTCCCTGTTGTTATCTGCCTCTCTGCTGCTCATTGTACTGCTTAGACGGCAGCGTTGTAGGTAAAGTAAGGTGCAAGTCTTAATGAACATTTAGCTTGCGTGTAGCTTCTCAGGTTCAGTGACTAATACTTCAGGAGAATAAGAAAACTGATGAACACGTTATCTCCTAAGGGTTAAACAAAATCAAAAGACTGCCATGCCATTCATGACCAAAATAAATGATCTCATTATTGTTTGCTGACCTCTTCTGGCATCCTCTCCCTTATTATTATTCTTTATCACAATGTTTATAAAATTTTTCCTTATAATACTTAATATGTGTATGTCTTGCTCATTGAACTCATTTATTTTTTACACTTCCCTCGATCCAGAACACAAGACTCATTCCTCGATGCATACCAGGGCTAGGATAATGCTTGGCTTGAATTAGGTACTCAAGGAACATTCGATGGAGGAGGACTCCATCCTTATCTCCTCGGTTGTGGGTACAAGCCTACTTAATCTGAGACTCTCTAATGGACATTTTAATAGAGTACAAGTCCTGTGGTCTGTCGTCTTCCACTTTTAAGGATCATAAAACTTATGAATGGATAGAGTACATTAATTGCCATTGATTCAAGTGGAAATATATACTCAGTCTTGATTATAATTTCTCTTCTGTCTTGGGGCTACTTAGTACTTCTGTTTGTATTCAACAACACTGTAGAGTGCTGTTTTTATTCCCATTAGCTTAATGAGTGGCATTTCTATAGCCCTGACATTAAAATACTCTGTAAAGCTCTACCCGCTGGAGAATTGCCTTCTTGGAGACGATCTGCTTTATGTAGTAAACATGGTGAGTACGGGGCTCTTCCACTGACCTGACCTGAATTCTCTGCATCTTTCTCTCTAATGGATTATTGGTGAGTGGGGCTGTGAATACCTAATGATATTGTACGTAATTAATCTATGTGGAGGAACCTTGCCTTAAGGTAAAACAATATTTGAGATAGATTAACTACGGGTTGATTATCCTTTTCTACGAAAGGATTTACAACGGCAAGCTATTCTATGAAGAGAGCATTTGGAGCAAGGTGTCACTTAGACACAGCTTTCAGTGACATTTTGGCTGACGTGAGGTACGTTAGTACGGCAGTGTTCCACTCATACCACACATTTGTTCCACAGCCCTAAATATAAGAAGTACTGATAAAGCTTTATTCCCTAAATTTGATAAGAGTTTTTTGTAGTCTTTAAATTTTTGCTCAATGACTTTGTTAAGAACTAACTGTATCACAAAATACAAGGAACATGAAAAAATATTTTTTCTTAATAAAATTGCATATAATTATTTCTCAATAACTAATTTTTCATAATTATTTGTTTTCACCTCTAAAACTGATTCCCCTTCTCTTTCTGTGTTTATATTCTTCCATTAGCTTTTTCTGTTTTAGCCTATAAAAATTGATTCTTCTTCTCTGTGTGTTTGTACTCTTGCTTTTTTAAAAGAACGATCTTAACTTATATGTAAGAGTTGTCTTATAATAAAATTATAATAGAATTTTGAGTTCTAATTTCTTTATCTATTCCTAAGAACTTATAAGTAATAAATATACTCTCTGCAGGGCATGAACAGACTTAATGGATTATTTCAAGTCATTTAGGAAATAAAAATATTCTTATGCCAAGATTGTTCAGTGTACTACTTCTTGGCCTTTATCTATGTGATATAGAAACAATATTTAAAGATATTCTTTAGTCATGGATTTATGGATTTATTTCATGAACAACTCAAGTTGATAGAATCTTTTTTAGCTGGTGGACAGATCCCTGGAGCTGAACCATATGGAGGAGCCTGGAGTTCATGAGAAAGTGGGTCTTGAGGGTACAAAACAGCATTACAAAGTCCATTGCTAAGCGAAGCCTAAGAGCCTCGCTCTTGGAATGTGATACTTGGTCATCACCTAAACTGTTTGATGGCAACCTTATTTCTCAAAAAATTCCCTTGTACTTATTTATTTCTTTATTAATTAGAGAGAATGTCTTGCTGTGTTGCCCAGACTGGAGTGTATATAGTGGCACGATCATAGCTCAGTATAACCTGAGGTGCCTGGGCTCAGTCAATCCTCCTGCCGCAGCCTCCCACGTAGCCAGGACTCCAGGTGATGTCACCTTGCCCAGCTAATATTTTAAAGTTTTTGAAGAGATGGGGTTGCCTATGTCACCCTTGTCTTGAACTCTTGGCTTTAAGCAATCATCCTGCCTCAGCCTCCCAAAGTGCTGGGATCCACAGGCGTGACTCCCTGTGCCTGACCCAATTTGTTTATTCATTCGTACAGATATTAGAAAAGAGGCAATGCTGTTAAATGGAATAGAAAGTATTTGAGTTCTAAAAGTGGTACAATACATTTCTGTAGGTCTATATTATACTTCCGTTATAAGGTTTTTATTAAGAAAAGTCTGAAAAAATAACAAAATCTTCTAAAATGATGCAACTGTAAATTTTAAAAGTTACTTTATTTCTCACATTTTTCATGATTTGTTTCACATGAGTTTTTTTTTTTTTAAATGAGGTAAAGGTAATAGCTTTTGCTCATTTTCCTAGACTTGATTTGAGCCCATAGGAAACTATATTCTTGGCAACTCTACTTCTGAGTTGAGCTTTGTTAGAATACAAAGACCACAAATGTTTATGATGTACTATGAAGACCGTAATTATCAGTAAGTGACGAGAGTGCTAAATAATGACTTCATCATTGTCCCAGGATGGCACAACTTGTAAGGTAATTTTACATTTTCAAAATGAAGTTTGGATACTTTCTGGAATATTGGTGTATTAGTAGAAATTATCCTATCTCAAGGAGTCAATTATCAAAAGTTCAAAAGAAACTGATGTAAATACCCATGTCCTATGAGGTCTAGAAAATTAAGAAAACCACATTTTAGAACTAGAAAGTGCTTTAGATCTCCTACTCTGGTTCTTTCTAACTCACTTTTTAGGCGTAGAACCCATCTCTATTTATTTCACAGTTCAGAATAGAGAACAGAACAGAGTGGAGATGGTTTGCAAAGCAGCACTGAGGTTCAGAGCCCACCTCCCTAGGCCCTCACGGCATCTGCCCATTTCCCTCCCTCTGTGTGGACACCTGCAGCACTGTTATAAAACTCTCAAGGCTCTGAAGCAGAGCCCTGCACATACGGGAATTTGATGTGGGAAAGAAATGATGTTCTGTTTGTTGGAAAAGCACAGATGAGTCAATAAAGGGTGGTGAGGTGATTATCCGTATTAGAAAGGAAAGAAATTTGTATCTGATGTCATTTAGGAAAATAGATATTTAGTGTGTTAAGACCTCAACTGTGAAAGGCAGAACCTATTGAGAAGAATATTCACGACAGGGTGGCACCTGTGGCTCAAAGGAGTAGGGCACTGGCCCCATATGCTGGAGGTGGTGGGTTCAAACCCAGCCCCAGCCAAAAACTGCAAAAAAAAAAAAAAAAGAATATTCATGACAGCATTGTTTTAATAGCAAAAACCTAGAAACAACCCAAGTGCCCAGAGACTGGAGGATGGATATGTAATTTGTGGTGGAGCCATACAGTAAAATAGTACATGGCAGTGGAAACAAATGAATTGTACTATAGGCTTATTGGGGGGCATCTCAGAAGCAGTCACATAAGATACATAGATAGATAAAAATCTAATTTCATTTGTATGAAGGTCAGAAGTTGCAGAACTGAATAGTGTATCTTTTAGGCACACATTC
>CAUYQV010074903.1:0-29444 GCA_963574575.1 Galagoides demidoff
CCTGGGTAGAGTGCTGTGGCATCACAGCTCACAGTAACCTCCAACTCCTGGGCTCAAGCTAGTCTCCTGCCTCCGCCTCCCAAGTAGTTGGGACTACAGGCACCTGCCACAACACCTGGCTATTTTTTGGTTGCAGCTGTCGTTGTTTGGTGGGCTAGGCTGGATTCAAATCCGCCAGCGCCTTAGCCACTTGAGCCACAGGCGCTGAGCCAGGGCTGATATTCTTAACCTGAAATTTTGTGTGTTTGTGTGAGTGAGAGAGAAAAGAGAGTAAGAGAGAGGAGAGCATTTTCCTAGGAAGAGGCTCCAAAAGTTTCACACCTTATGTCACTCTGTGCCATGATGCCAAAAGTAATCTAGTACTGCTGCAAATGGAGGCATGCTAACTAAGCTCAGCTGAGTGACAAGGTGCCCCCCCACCTCTCAGAGGTGAGCACGTGTATTTTCCGTGTGCCCAGTGGGTGTGAATATCAGTCCTTCTTTGACCCCGTGGTAACATGGTAAGTGCTACCACCTCTCCTTTATTCATGAAATATTCAGCAAGCACAAGTGGTGTTCCAGGCACTGCGCCGGGCACACAGAGAGGAGTAAGACCTGTCCCAGCCTTCGAGGAACTCACCTTCATGGTGATAGATATGTACAGAGATCAAGTCCAGTCTTGTCAGTAAAGGTATGCATGTGCATGTAGGTCATGGGAGCCTGGAGCACATTTACTGCGGAGGGGCTGTGTGCAGGACGGAGGAGAATACACTTCTTCTCACTCCCTTTGCCACTGGTGCCATGGAAAGCCTGGCCCTGGGGCAGCTTTCTGAGTGACCTGTGCCATTCAGAAGCCTCTTCCTGAGCCTTCCCTGATCTTGACATTCAAGAAGTGAGCACAGGGCCGAGGCAGGTGTGCCATCAGATAACATGGGCCCACTCAGGTTTCTCCCAACTGCCAGGGCTCGTGCCACCTGAGATGTCCAGGCCCTCCCTGCTGGGCTACCTCACGAGGTTTGTACAGAGGAGCTGGGTGGGAGCCAGGGCTAAGTAGGGGGTGGCACAGATCACCTTCTGTGACTCAGCCTGGTCCCACACTCACCAGGTGAATCAGGTTCCACGAGGGAGAGTCCAGGAATTCATTTCTTAGTGCTTCCTGCCTGGCTTGGTCCCATTTGGGTTCTCCTGATTATCATCATCCTCCTGCCTTCCATCCTGAGGTGCTGGGGATAGGAGGAAAGAGGAGGACGTGGCTCCTTCCAGACACAACACAGGTGACACTGGCACAGGTCACCCAGCAAAGTGGGTGTGGCGATCTCTTCATATCCCAGCCTTTCCATGACTCATCCACCGAAGAGCTTCTCACTGGGACTTTGGCTGTCATTT
Source organism: Galagoides demidoff (assembly GCA_963574575.1). Classification (NCBI taxonomy): domain Eukaryota; kingdom Metazoa; phylum Chordata; class Mammalia; order Primates; family Galagidae; genus Galagoides; species Galagoides demidoff. The sequence continues at coordinate 1,366 of CAUYQV010074903.1, forward strand.
TCCACCTACCCTACATAACAAGTAAAAGGGACGAACAATGCATTTTGGTGAAAAGGTGATGAACAAAGTTTGGGACAGTATGTGTGAATGTGTGGTTTGAGCCTGAAGGACCAAACCTTTTATATGCAAGAAACACTGATCATTTAAAAACCCTATAATTGAACCACCACCACCTACCAGTGTATGAAGTAGGCAGGGCAGGTATTTTTAAAATTTTTAATTAAAATTTTTTTAGAAACAAGGTCTTCACTGTGTTGCCCAGGCTCATCTCAAAGTAGCTGGGACTATAGGCATGCACTACTGCATCTGGCCTAGGGCCACAATTTTAAATTTCCATTTTACAGAGGGGGACATTCATAGAGTTTCTCTAACTTGACTCAAGTCCTATAAGTAATAAACATTAGACCTGTGATAACACTTCTGGACATCCACAACTTTCTGGCCTCTCTGCCTCAGGCGCTAAGCCGCCTGGGGCTGGGTAGTTTGAACTCCCTCTGTGTCTTTCCTCCTTGAGAGGCTTTCACAATGAGAGCCTGTGCTACCAAGGCCCCATCTCTGGGGACCATCATGAGATAGAACTGCGTTCTCCTCCCGCCTCATTCTGCCAAGAACAGAACTTTGAGTAATAAGGTGAAATAACTTGTATGGCAGATTGTATGATTGTTCTGAATGTTTGCTACCCCTTTCTGAGGGCCTGTGTGTCCCTGCCTTGTTGAGCTTAGGAAGGGCCATGAGACTTCCCCAGCACTGGTGATAAGAGCCAGTGGGTGGCCTGCCAGCTCGCCCCTCTATCATGGTGACCTGCAGGGCTCACATGGGACCTGTTTGGTTAGCCTGGGTCCCAGAGTGAAGGAGGTGGGCAGAGGAGCAGCCAAGCACGACAGATATGAGCAGTAGAGATAAATAGTTGTTCATTTAAACCAAATTTTCAGGTTGTTGCTGCACGGTAATTGAGACTAAAGTGACTGATTTAGGCTCAGTGCTGGTAGGTCAGTGGTTAGGCCGCCAGCCACATAACACTGGGGCTGACGGGTTCAAACCCGGCTGGTGCCTGCTAAACAACAACAACTACAACAACAACAAAAATAGCTGGGCGTTGTGGCAGGCGCCTGTAGTCCCAGCTATTTGGGAGGCTGAGGCAAGAGAATCACTTAAGCCCAAGAGTTTGAGGTCCTGTGAGCTGTGACGCCACAGCACTCTACCAAGGGCAATGTAGTCAGACTCTGTCTCAAAAATAAAAATAAAAGGGCAGCGCCTGTGGTTCAGTGAGTAGGGCACTGGCCCCATATACCAAGGGTGGCAGGTTTGAACCCAGCCCTGGCCAAACTGCAACAAAAAAAATAGCTGGGTGTTAATAGCAGGAGCCTGTGGTCCCAGCTACTTGGGAGGCTGAGGCAAGAGAATCACCTAAGCCCAGTAGCTGGAGGTTGCTGTGACCTGTGACACCACAGCACTCTACTGAGGGCGATAGAGCGAGACTCTGTCTCTTAAAAAAATAAAATAAAAATAAAAATAGATAGGGCAGCACCTGTGGTTCAGTGAGTAGGGCACTGGCCCCATATACTTAGAGTGGTAGGATCAAACCCAGCCCTGGCCAAACTGCAACAACAACAACAAAAATAAATAAAATAACTGATTTAATTTATAATCTTACCATTCAAAGATTAACCATTGTTAAGATTCTGGTGTGAATTTTAGCAGCAATTATATGCAATGAATGTTATTTAGATATGCAACCTTACAAAGATGGGATAATAATGTATGTCTTGCTCCAAAGAGACTTCTTGTTTTATCTAATAAGGCAGTTCTCAACCTGTGGGTTGCAACTGACATGAACTGTATTAAAGGGCCACAGCATTAGGAAGGTTGAGAACCACTGATCTAATATGTGGTGGGCACCAAGTTTATATCTATATCCTTTTTTTTTTTTTTTTTTTTGGCAGTTTTTGGCTGGGGCTGGGTTTGAGCCCACCATCTCCAGCATATGGGGCTGGCACCCTACTCCTTTGAGCCACAGGCACCGCCCTATCTATATCTTATTTTTTAGTGTGGCCCCCATAGTGTATCACTACACAGTTATACCAAAAAAACTAGTTTTCCAGTTTTTTTAAATGAAACTAAGGGTTTGATTTGCGGTTGTTATTAAACTCTGCCATGAAAGTCTTTCATAAATGCCTTTACTCACTGGTTTGATTTTTCCTTAGGTTTAGGGTAAATCCCAAGAAATGGAATTGCTGACTCTGAGGATATGCACATCCTTTGTTAGCCAAACTGCCCTCCAGGAAGCCTGCCTACTTCCCCCCTTGCCAACTTGGTAAGTGCTTATTTCTCTATGATCTCATCAATAGCAAGTATGATCAATTTTTCCAGACAATTCCAATCTGAAGAGCATTCTTGACCCTAGTCTGTCATCAGCTAACATACTGCCTCCCTGGCTTTGGCAGTTCTTTTGGTCTATCCGATCACTGCCAAGTCAGAGAGCAAAGGGGATACAACCTCTGAGACCAGCCTGGTGGAAGACTGCACTGGAGCGATTTTCCCCCTGTCTTGTAAATTACCTCTGAATTTCTCTGATTTTCCCCGTCTTGTAAATTACCTCTGAATTTCTCTTACCCAGACCTCTCTCCTGGGAGAGTCCCAGCTTTCCCTTCTCTCTTGCTTTCCCAGCTTCCCCTTCTTTTCCCTAAGGGAATTTTTAAAGCCAATTATTACTGTTAAACAAGCAGCATAACAGAAACATTAGGCAGATCTAAGTGAAAAAGAAAAAAAGAATCTCCCACAATCAGTGGCTCCAGGAAATTACTATAAGTTGTTTTCATTTGCCTGTATTCCATTTGCCCAGCAGTGACCCTGGCACAGATCTTATTTCCCATTCTGCCCTTTTCTTTTCTCATTGTCCTAAGCAATTTTCCACATTGCTACATGGTCATCATCTTATTTTAATTGTTGCACAGTGTTCCAATGAGTGAATAATTTAATGATCGTTATCCTACTGTAAGTCACTTATGTGCTTACTCGATTTTTTCTGATTATAAATAATGCTGAAGTGCGTGTTTTTATGGATGTAGCTTCTTCCTTTATTTAAATTATTTCCTGCAGTCAATTCCCAAAAGTGAGACAGCTAGGCCAAAGGGTATGAATGCTTTGATGGTTCTTGGCATGAATTATTACATTGCTTTCCAAAGGGGTTTTCTTTTTTTATCTTCCTGCTCAAAAAATAATACATGTTCTTTTCAACTATGTAGCGTCAGAAACAAAAATTCTACTGCCCAGAAATTACCACTATTACATTGCTACATTTGGACAGCCATTCCACCAGGCATCTCTTGATGCACAGATACGCATATAGATGTAACGTTAAAATACTTTTTCACAAAAGAGATTATACTTACATGCCAGTTTTGCAACCTGTTTTGTTACTCAACAGCATGGACCAGGTTTTTCTAATTGGTTCTGCTACCACCAGTGCCTAGTTGGTAGCATAATGTAGTACAGTAATAGCTGTAAGCCAGGCACTGTGCCAAGCATTTTATCTGCATTAGTTTATTTAAGCTCCTGGAGAACCCAGTGAGATAAGTTCTATTATCATTTTGCCCATTTTACAAATGTGGAAACAGGCTCAGAGAAATTAATTGACCATACAAGGTCACATAGCTAGGGAGTAGTGGAGCCGGCGCTCAAGCCAAGTTCTCTGGGCTCCAAAAGGAGGTACTTATTCAAGAAATATATGAATGCATTCTTACAGCAAAAGATAAAAATAACAAATGCAGGCAATACCATAGCATAGAAACTAAAATATCAAAGTCTACTTTCCTCTTCTACAGAAGCTTGATGTGTATATCAGTTAAGTTAACATTCAATTGCATATAACAGAAAATCAAAATAATATAGTCTTAAACAAGATAGGGATATAGGGATTTTTCTTTCTTTCGTTCTCTCTCCCTCTCTTCTTCTCTCTACTTTCTTTTTTTTTGAAGCAGAATTTCTCTCTGTTGCCCAGGCTGGAGTGCTGTAGCATCAGCCTAGCTGACAGCAAACTCAAATTCCTGGGCTCAAGCAATCCTCTTGCCTCAGCCTCCCAAGTAGCTGGGACTACAGGCATGTGCCACCATGCCTGACTAGTTTTCTATTTTTTTTTTTTTTGAGACAGAGTCTGTGTCCCTCTGGGTAGAGTGCTGTGGTGTCACAGCTCACAGCAACCTCAAACTCTTCGGCTTAAGCGATTCTCTTGCCTCAGACTCCCAGGTAGCTGGGACTACAGGCGCCCACCACAATGTCCAGCTATTTTTTGTTGCAGTTATCATTGTCATTTAACTGGCTTGGGCTGGGTTCGAACCTGGCTCCTTTTGTATGTGGCTGGTGCTGTAACCACTACGCTAAGGGTGTCAACCCTATTTTGTTGTTGTTGTTGTTGAGACAGTCTCAGTCTGTTGCCCTGGGTAGAGTGCCCTGGTGTCATAGCTCACAGCAACCTCAAATTCTTGGGCACCAGCAATCCTCTTGCCTCTGCCTCCTGAGTAGCTGGGACTACAGGCATCTGCCACGATGCCTGACTAATTTTTCTATTTTTTGTACAGATAGGGTCTCACTCTAGTTCACGCTGGTCTTCTGAGCTCAGACCATCCACTGTCCTCAGTCTCCCAGAGTGGTAGGATACAGGTGTGAGCTACCATACCCAGCCTTATTTTTTATTTTTTGTAGAGACAGATCTCACTCTACCTCAGCCTGGTCTTTAGCTTCAAGCAATCCTCCTACCTCAGCCTCCCAAAATGCCAGGATTACAGGTGTGCCACCATGCTTGGCCAAACTTCCTATTCTTGATATTAAGAATTATCTTCCTGGTCCAGGGGTGGTGGCTTACGCCTGTAATCTTAGCACTCTGTAGGTACTAGGACGAGGCAGGTGGATTGCTTGAGCTCAGAAGTTCAATATCAGCCTGAGCAAGAGTGAGACCCCATAACTACCAAAAATAGAAAAACTGAGGCAAGAGGATCCCTTAACCCAAGAGTTGGAGGTTGCTGTGAGCTATGATGACGTCGTGGCACTCTATCCAGGGTGACAGTTTAGGACTCTGTCTCAAAAAAAAAAAGAATTATCTTTCTCTGGTATAGGGAGGTCATCTGTCACATGGCAATTTCATCTACTGTGTTTAAGAAGCAGAAGAAAGGTCTTTTTTTTTTTTTTAGAGATAGAGTCTCATTTTGTTGCCCCTTGGTAGAGTGCTATGGTGTCACATCTCACAGCAACCTCCAACTTCTGAGCTTAGGCGATTCTTTTGCCTCAGCCTCCCAAATAGCTGGGACTACAGACACCCACTGTAACGCCCAGCTACCTTTTTGTTGTAGTTTGGCCGGGGCCGGGTTTGAACCCGCCACCCTCGGTACGTGGGGCAGGCACCCTACCTGCTGAGCCACAGGCGCTGCCCATACACCTGCTATTTTTCAACTGTTTTTAACTCAAAATAGTCAATATACAAGAAGGGCAGATTTTCCAGTGGCATGTTCTTAACTCCTTCACAATGTCCTGGGCATGCTGGCCCCAGGGTACTTGGTCCCAACCAGGAATTTCTGTTGCCTGACAAGACCCAGATGGACCTGTCACTGCCCTGTGATGCCAAAATTTGTCAGCAGGAGACTTAAGGTCCTGGAAACTTTTCCCTTGGCTTGGTATAGAGTTTGTTGCCTCCTAGTTAGCTGGGAGGGTGTGCACCATGGGGTGACTGACAGCTTCCAGGCAGTAGGCACCCACACTGTGTGACTCCTTGCCTTCCCCCAACAGGTCAGGCGGGAACAGCCCCATTCCTCTGGTGGCTGATCAATCCAGGCAGCGACTATCCATCCCAACCTGCCTCCCAGACCCCTGAAATCTGGGATATCCCAGAATGTGCCTTCCCATTGCCCTCACTCTGAGTCTCTCCTAGACCACCCCCAGACTTAAGGCCTCCTCACCTCCGCTCCTGCTCTCCCCGTCTCACCCTGAGTCTCACTTTGTCACCCTGGGTAGAGTGCCATGGCATCATAGCTCACAGCAACCTCAAATTCTTAGGCTCATGTGATTCTCTTGCCTCAGCCTCTTGAGTAGGTGGGACAACAGGCACCCCCCACAACGTCCAGCTAATTTTAGATGAGGTCTCACTCTGGCTTAGGCTGGTCTTGAACCTATAAGCTCAGGCAATCCACCTGCCTCAGCATCCTAAGTGCTGGGATTACAGGCATTAGCCACCACACCTGGCCCAGGCCTCAATTTCTTTTTTAAAAAAGGGCTGGGCTTAGTGGCTCATGCCTATAATCCCAGCACTTTGAGAGGCCAAGGTGGGAGGATCTCTTTCTTTCTTTCTTTTTTTTTTGTGACAGAACCTCAAGCTGTCACCTGGGTAGAGTGCTATGGCATCACAGCTTACAGCAACCTCCAACTCCTGGGCTTAAGCAATTCTCTTGCCTTAGCCGCCCAAGTAGCTGGGACTAGCTAGCTCCATGCCTGTAGCTCAAGTGTCTAAGGCACCCACCACAACGCCCAGTCATTTTTTTTTATTTGGTTGCAGTTGTCATTGTTGTTCGGCAGACCCAGTCTGGATTCGAACCCACCAGCTCTGGTGCATGTGGCTGGTGCCTTAGCCACTTGAGCTACAGGCACCGAGCTGGCTATTTTTCTTGTTGTAGTTGTCATTGTTGTTTAGCAGGCCCAGACCAGGTTTGAACCCGCCAGGTGCAGTGTATGTGGCCAGCACTGAGCTGGGAGGATCTCTTCACTTGATCTTAGCCAAAAGTCTGAGAAACGATAGCTGGGAGGATCCCTTAAGGCCAGGAGTTTGAGGCCAGTAGGGATAACATAATGAGACACTATCTTTATGAAAAAAAAGAATGGGTGGTGCCTGTGGCTTAGTGAGCAGGGTGCCAGACCCATATACCAAGGGTGGTGGGTTCAAACCCAACCCCAGCCAAACTGCAACAAAAAATAGCCAGGTATTATGGCGGGTGCCTGTAGTCCTAGCTACGTGGGAGGCTGAGGCAAGAGAATCGCCTAAGCCCAAGAGCTGGAGGTTGCTATGAGCTGTGATGCCACAGCACTCTACTGAGGGCAACAAAGTGAGACTCCGTCTCTAAAAAAAAAAAAAGAAAAAGATGATACAAAAACTCTAGCTGGGCATGGTGGTGTGTACTTGTAGTCTTAGTCCTAGCTACTCAGGTGGCTGAAGCAGGAGGATTGCTTGGGCCCAGGAGTTAAAGACCTGCCTGGGCAACAACATAGAGAGATCCTGTTACTGCAAAAAATAAAAAAATTAGGTGGCACCCATAGCTCAGTGAGTAGGGTGTTCGAACCCAGCCCTGGCCAGCTAAAACAACAATGACAACTGCAACCAAAAAATAGCCAGGCATTGTGGTGGGCATCTGTAGTCCCCACTATTTAGGAGGCTGAGGCAAGAGAATTGCTTAAGCCCAAGAGTTTGAGGTTGCTGTGAGCTGTGATGCCACAGCACTCTACCTAGGGCAACAGCTTGAGACTCTATCTCAAAAAAAAAAAAAAAAAGCCAGGCCTGGTGGTGAGCCCCTATAGTCCCAGCTACTCAGGATGCTGAGAAGAGAGGATCCCTTGGTTGAGCTCAGGAATTCAAGGCAGCAGTGAGCTATGATCCAGCCACTGTACTTTGTCCAGCCTAGATGACAGCAAGATCTCATCCCTTAGAGAAAAAAAGTTTGAGTTTGCTGTGAGCTCTGATGATACCTCAGCACTCTACCCAGGGTGACAGAGTACGACTCTGTCTCAAAAAATAAAAAAAATAGTTATCTGTCTTTAAAAAGAAAAAAAATTAAAATTAAAAAAGGAATTGATAATATAAGGGGCTAGGAAGTCTACTCAGGCCATGACAAGCCCTTAGCACAGTTAGTTCCTATGTATTTTATAAATTCCACAGGATTTATGGTTGGTGCCATCAGGCAGAAGGAAAAACATATTCCTACAAGGAACATCACTGTTGGAGGCTGAATTTACATACTTCATATATGTTAAAGTATTTATGTCCTTGTAGTTTCTTCTTTCATTTCTTTTCTTTTTTTTTAGAGGCAGAGTCTTACTTTGTCGCCCTTGGTAGAGTGCTATGGTGTCACAGCTCACGGCAGCCTCCAACTCCTGGGATCTTGCCTCAGCCTCCTGAGTAGCTGGGACCACAGGCGTCTGCCACAACACCCAGCTATTTTTTGGCGGGTTTGAACCCGCCACCCTCAGTATATGGGGCCGGCGCCCTACTCACTGAGCCACAGGCACCGTCCTTCATTTATTTTCATACTCAGTTTTGATTTTATATGCTTTATGTATTTTGTATACATATATAAGCATTTGTATATTTTTAATTTTTATTTTTATGATCATTTGATATTTTTGACATATGAAATGGATCTTCAAGGTTTAAATTGCATTCGTTTTTGAAGTCACAACTGAGTTGAGTCCAGGGCTGCCATGTGGTTCAGATAATCTATTCAAACTCAGGCTGTGATAGAGCAGGATACTCAATGACCTTGGAATTGAAAGGCCTCAGATTCAGACTTAGCTCTGTTGCTTACAAGCTACGTGACCAGGGACAAGACCAAAGTTGCAAAATTAAGCAAATAAAAATACAAACTCCAATTGCATTTGAACTTCAGATCAACAACAATTTTTTTTTGCAGTTATTAGCTGGGGTTGGGCTTGAACCTGCCACCTCTGGCATATGGGGCTGGCGCCCCACCCCTTTGAGCCACAGGCATTGCCGCAACAACAAATGTTTTTAAAATATGTCCCAAATATTTCATGGGATATACTAAAAAGTATTTGTTTTATCTGAAATTAAAATTTAACCAGACACTGTGCATCTTATCTGGCAACCCTATATACCACTCAATTTCTGTGAAAGCAAAGTTGGGGTTTTTTTATTTGTTTTAAGACAGAGTCTCACTATGTTGCCCTCAGTAGAGTGCTGTAATGTCACAGCTCACAGCAACCTCAAACTCTTGGGCTTAAGCCTCTATTGCCTTGGCTTCCCGAGTAGCTGGGACTACAGGTGCCTACCACGATACCCAGCTATATTTTTTTGTTGTTGTTGCAGTTGTAATTGTGGTTTAGCAGGCCTGGGCCAGATTCGAACCTGCCTGCCTTGGTGTATGTGGCTGGCGCCCTAACCACTGGGCCACGGGCACCGAACCATAAAGCAAAGAGTTTTTGAGGGAATAATATTTAATTCTCATACATACTCCCTTCATTCATTTTTGCCATAGGAGGGACTAATTCAGAGAAGTTAAGTGATTTAGCCCAAGGTCATTCAGCTGGAAAATTATTGAACTGGGATTTGAACCCCAGTGTGGTGAGTGTAGCATGTTCTGCTAAAATGGAGCTCAAGGCGGATAAACCGTGACTTAATGATAGTGTGGGAGCCCTAGGCTACGTGGTAAGAACAGATGCTTTCATTGACTGGAAGGCTTATTGAAAAAGAGAAGCAGATTTGGAACGGTGTTTCTATAATCTTCTCTGTGTTAGCTTCCTCTTGCTGTCATAGCAAATGACCACAAATTTAGGAGCTTAAAAGAACACAAATTTATTATCTTACAGCTCTGGAGGTCAGAAGTGAGAGATGGCTAAAATCAAGATATCAGCAGAGCCGTGTTCCTCTGGAAGCACTAGGGAAGAATCATCCCATGCCCTCCCCAGCTTCTAAAGGCTGCTGCATTGATTGCCTCTTGGCCACAGCACTGTGACCTTTGTTTCCATCACCACATCGCCTTCTCTGACTCTGATCCGTCTGCCTCCCTCTTTTAATGACCCTTGTGATTACATGGGGCCACAGGATGATCCGTGATAATCTCTAAATCCTTACTCACATCTGCAGAGTCCTTTTTGCCTCATAAAGTAACATATGTACAGCTTCCCACAATGAGGATGTGGATGTCTCTGAGGGAGCCATTATTTTGCTTGCCACACTCAGAAAATATCAAATGGACTTGAGTGTCCCTGGCCTGAGCCCTAATCCCTTCCATCTATATAGTTTTCAGAGTATTTCTTTACACATAATTTTTTTTTTCTCTCCTTGCATTGGTCTTGGAAAGTAGGTGAAGGTGGTACTGAGTCCTTCAAAAGGGAGGTAGATGAAACTCAGAGGGGAGTTTCTCAGTCATCTACCTTCTCAGTCATCATGCTGGGTGACACAGCTAGAAAGAGACTCAGACCCACATATTTTAGTTTTTGTTGTTGTTGTTGTTGTTATTGTTGTTGTTTTTTTGGGCAGGGCCAGGTTTGAACCCATCACCTCCAGTATATGGTACTGGAGCCCTACTCCTTTGAGCCACAGGTGCCGCCCGACCCAGGTATTTTAATTCAGCACACCTCTTGCCCCACCCCATCCTCAGTTCTTGGCCGTGCTTCAGTGTATTCCAGATGGTGGGTTAGGGCAATTCCTCAGCTACCCCCACAATCTAGAATGAAGCTGTTGAGGTGAGCCAGCTCCCTCAGCCCTGACTCTGCCCTCAGCAAGCAGCCTGCTGACTAGGACAAGGAGGGAGGGGCTCAGGCAGAGAAACTCTGTTTTGGTGGAGGTCCTTGGCACAGAACTCAGTGTCCATCTACTTTGAGTAGCAGCCCAGGCTGAGTAGACCAGTGCTGGATCTTCTCCTGGATCAGGAGGGAACTCTGATTCTCAGAAAAATCTTATAGCAGCTCAGCATCTGTAGTTCAGCGGCTAGGGCGCCAGCCACATACACTGGAGCTAACAGGTTCGAATCCAGCCTGGGCCTGCCTCACAATGACAATTACAACCAAAAAATAGCTGGGTGTTGGGTGGGTGCTTATAGTCCCAACTACTTGAGAGGCTGAGGCAAGAGCATCACTTAAGCCCAAGAGTTGGAAATTGCTGTGATGCCACAGTGCACTACGCAGGGCGACATGGTGAGACTGTGTCTCCAAAAAAAAAAAAAAAAAAAAAGAAAAGAAAGAAAAATCTTATAATGATAGTCCCAGAAATGTCAAAAATGTGGTTTTGCCTCTGGGTGTTATCACACAGGAGAAGCCAGCTGTGTCCCTGCCCCTACCATGAACCTACTGATGCTGCTGCCGGCTTCCCCAACCCTATCCATTAGGACAGTTTACCTGGGCCAGTGCCATCCAGGAACTGAGAACACAGCCAGGAGTCTGCTGGGCAAGGCCTCTGCTGTCTGGGAGCTTGTTCTTTAGTGAGCACAGACAGACCGCACAAAGATCACATGATGAGAATTCTAAGCCCAAGAAACAGGATGAGACCATAGAGGGTGACAGCAACCCTGGGAGACAGGGCACTGTCCCTGCTCTTAAAGAGGACTGCCCAGATGGGGGCAAACAGTGTTTCTAAGACCCTGTGTGTATTAGCTTTGGGAAGCAAATGCACATTTTACCCTCAAGCCTCCCTTGCTTCTAGCTTCTGCTCTATGTGGCCTCAAAAAGTCCACCCTGTGGTCCCAGAGTCTGTGTGTCATCCCCAAGGCTGAATGAGGCCTGTCCATTCTGGGAGCAGCGTCCTGCTGTAGCCTATCTTCAGGGCTAAGAAGAACACGCGATTCTTGCTGAGTGTGTTCCTGGCAGGGCCATGGTAAGGAGGGGAGGGGTGTGACGCATCGTGTAAGGGAGCAGCAGCTAGATGAGAGGGGTGAGGGTGGATGGGAGGAGCAAAAGCTAGTGGGAGGGGGTGTGGACATATGGGGGGGGGCAACAGAAATGACGGGGAGCAGACCAGGTGTGTGCGCAGAAGTGACAGAGTGAACTTGGGAGTGGAGCCAGATGTGAGGGGCTGGAGAAGAGCTGCCCCCCCCAGCCTGGGGTTTGGGAGGGTGGCTGTCCCTGGGGAATGGATGATGCAGACTGTGGAGGAAACATGTTTTCTGTCTGGGGAGGATGTTTGGCCTGAGGTAGGAATAGCTGACAACATGCCTGGCACCTGGCTGGGTAGAAATAAACAGAGATGTGAAGCAATAATTTATGTCTTCTGTCAACCTAGTCACCACCTCCTTACTGGGCTTGAGGAAGTTGCCCAGAGTTGCTGCACTGGGAGGAAACTTCTTGAGCCTCGCTGTTTGAATGATGCTATTGCCTGAGCTGGGCTTACTTCCTGGCCTTTGCACTGGCTGCGTTGCCCTCACCTGGAGTGCTGCCACTGACCTGACACAGAACTCTTACTCAGTGGCCCACCTCAAATTCTACCTCCTCTATGAAGGCTCCCTTCACGTCCAGTCTACAGATGCAAAATTGCTATTAGTCACTCATTCCCGAGCACAAAAATACTTTCAGATAACCAAACTCCGTATCCAAAGTTCTCTGACCTCATCCCACCCCTAGGGGCACATGAGTGAGCTTCAGAGAATCCCAGGAATTGAATGCAAAATCATGTGCCAATCAAAGGTGCAGATAAATGGGATATCCACTGAAATATTCAGCCATAAAGAGGCTGAATAATATGTTAAATGAAAGAAACCAGACACAAAAGGCTAATATAATAAAAGGCCTTTTATTTATATGAATGGAATCATATAAGTGTGATTCTATTTATATGAGATATCCAGAACAGGCAAATCACTAAAGACAGGAGCTTAGTGGTTGCTGGGGGCTGGGGAGTGGCTGCTTAATGGATTTAGGGCTTCCTTTGAGGTATGAAAACATTCCCAATCTACACAGTGGCAATGGTTGCACAACCTTGTGAATGTACTAAATGCCACTAAAGTGATACATTAAGATGGTGAATTTTATGTTATGTGTCTTTTACCACAATTTAAAAAAAAAAAAGACAAATGTGATTTCTGGGGAGAAGATTCCAAGTTTTGATCAGATTCTCAAAAGGTCAAGTAGCTCTGACCTGGCCTGGACACCTTCATGATGCAGATGGTTATACTGAAACAAAGAGAGGGGCTGAGACCTGACCAAGATTCCTCAGAGGCTGGTAGCAGAGCCAGCCAGGTTGCACATCTGCCTGATTTCACAGGTTTCCTCCACTTCCCTTGTTCTTTCCTCTCCACTGAACCTGCCTGCACGGCCCCAAGTCTCTGTCCTGATCCCAGCCAAGCTGAGTAACTTCACAAAGTTAAAAGGCCTTCTGGAAAATTAGAGTTTCATGAGTGTTTGTCTTCTGCTCTAGAGTGTACTCTGAACTCCTAGAGGGCAAGAAGAAATGTTTCTTATTTTTCTCTATATTTCACAGAGCTCCTGTGGGCAGCCATGGAGGTGAGCTATCTCCCAGGAAAGAACTCATTCACCTGCAAGGAGGGCAATTAGCTAAGAGTTCCTAATGAATACTCTTTGCCCAGAAGACACACTAAGTTGGCCAAGACTTTGTTAGATCTGAAACACAAAATGAGGGTCTTCCAGGCCAGTCCTGCTTCCTTCCCCTTTCTGGGCCTTAGCCCTGCACCCTTTCCCTGAAATAAACCTCTTGTGCTCCTGTGTCCATCTCAGTACCTGCTTCCTGGAAGGTCCAGGTAACATAGCACCCAGCCTGGTATATCACAAGCACTCAGTCCATGTTCATGGAGTGAGGCCAGCTGTTGTGGCTCACACCTGTAATCCTAGCACTCTGGGAGGCCATGGCGGGAGAATGCCTTGAGCTCAGGAGTCTGAGACCAGCTCGAGCATGAGTGAGACCCTGTCTCTAATAAAAATAGAAAAAATTAGCCAGGCATGATGGCATGCACCTAGTCCTAGCTACTCAGGAGGCTTAGACAGGAAGAATGCTTGAACTTAGGAATTTAAGGTTATTGTGAGGTAGGCTGACACCATGACACTCTAGCCGGGACAACAGAGTAAGACTCTGTCTAAAAAAAAAAAAAAAAGAGTGTGGCTCACACTTGTAATCCTAGCACACAGGGAGGCTGAGGCAGGTAGATTGGTTGAGCTCAGGAGTTTGAGACCAGCCTGAGCAAGAGTGAGACCCGGTTTCTACTAAAAATAGAAATACTAGCTGGGCATGGTAGTGTGCACCTGTAGTCTCAGCTACTTGGAAAGCTGAAGCAAGAGGATCGCTTGAGCCCAAGAGTTTGAGGTTGCTGTGAGCTATGATGCCACACTACCCAGAGTGACAGAGTAAGACACTGTCTCCAAAAAAAAAAAAGTTCATGTAGTGAACTGAATTGGGGACTCTCTGGAGGGTAGGAAGTATCGTGCCTGGGCCTCAGACAGCAGAAGAGGAGGGGCTGCCAATGGAGGATATCTCAGTCCTAAGAGGAGTATAGTTTAGAGGGGCAGGGAAAGGGGCCCTGAAGAGAGGCCCAAGCAGTAGGAACACAGAAGGAACTCAGGGATTGACCAGCCCTACTGGCATTTGCCCTAGATTCTTCTCTGTCTGGGGAAAACTGGGGCAAAGCCCAGAAGTGGCCCAGGAGTCAGGGTCCCGAGAGCCCTGGCCTTGGACTTGCAAAAACCAGGTTCGAGTTAGGCTTCTTTTTTTTTTTTTTGAGACAGTCTCACTTTGTCATTCTCAGTAGAGTGCTGTGGTATCATACAGCAACCTCAAACTCTTGGGCTCAAGCAATTATCTTGCCTAAGCCTCCTGAGTAGCTGGGATTACAGGCTCCCCCCATACAGCCCAGCTATTTTTAGAGATAGGGTCTTGCTCTTGCTCAGACTGGTGGCTGTGGAAGGTTCAGTTGTGCTTCTCACTAGTCAACTAACTTTAGACTTTTACCTTCTCTGGAGCCCCATTCCTTCATCTGTAAAATGGGTACAGAGTTACCCCCCTCCCTCCAACCTTAGTATGATTTTGAGAATTGACTGAGAAGACATTACAGTTAATGGAGGACACCACATTGCATAGTTTACATGCTAGCCCAAGAATATGCAGCTAGCAAGCAAGGAGAGACAGAGCCCCTTCATTATTTGAAGTACTGTCACTGAGCCGCAGGTGCAAGAGACAGTCCCTGCTCTCCGAGCTTCCATTGTGACTGCAAGTCTGACAACAGGCAACTTCGTAAACATTTTTTCTAGAGTTAGAGCGCTAGAAAAATACAATAAACAGGGCATGTTTAAAAACTTTAGATAACAGAGAGGAGCTACCTTAAACTGGGGAGTCAGGGGCAGCATGAGGGGGCCCCAACCTGGGGTAAAACTTGCTGGTGTAGGAAGTGGTGGAAGACAAAAGTGGCTGCAGAGAGCATGGGCCCTGGAAGTCACCAGGCGCGGGGATGGTGGGGGAAGCGCAGGGGCATCTGCAATCCACTGGAAGCTATCGGGGGTCTTCAGCTCTGCCTGAAAGGAAGGATCCCTTTGGCGTCTGTGTGGAGGGCGGAGGGAAAGCGGAGTGGGGGGAGGTCAGTCAGCCAGCCAGAGTCCAGGAAGGCCGGGGACGACGCGGCAGGGGCTGGTGCCCGCAACGCTAACGGATACCCCAGTCGCCTAGCAACAGGACCCGACAGGGCAGGTCGCCCCTCCTCTACCCCGCAGCCGCTCCCACCTCCCAGCGGATCCCGTAGTCCCGGGGTGGGGGGGGTCCTCGCCCTCGTCACTGCCCTCCGCTGTCAGGGACGTCAGGGACGTCACGGTGGCTCCCTGTGACGTGAGGGGCCGGCTCCGGCTGTCGTTAGGGTTGCGACTGGCGTGTGTGCGGCCCGATGAAGAAACTGACTACCAAGCCGTCTCTCTCTAGGCTGCCCGGTGGGTGCGCGCCCCCGCGCGGGGCGCTGGTTGCTATGGACGCAAAGGCGGCCGCTGGCGGGCGGGTGGGCGCGCGCGGGGTCGCTGGGGCTGCTGCTGAGCCTCTGTGTCTCCCAGCCAGGCGGCGGCGCCAGGTCGCGCTGACCGCCCGGGCGGTACCATGAGGTCCCTAAAGAAGGAATCCCGCCTCCGAATACACACGAGCAGAGTGTTGGAGGCCGCAGAGAGCTTCAAAGGTTGGCGCCGGCTGCCCTAACGCTCAGGAGAACCCGACTGGGACAAGGGTTCTTGGGATGTGGTTCAGGGCCTGAAGGATGGAGGTGACACCAGGGATGGAGTGAAGATCGCTGGGAAATAGGGTACTGGACAGGAAGCTTAGGGATGATGAACAAGGCGGAGATCCTCAAAGGGAGGGGGCATAGGACACTAGACCATGGGCCTGCGGAGACTGACAGGCTTCAGGGTCCATTGGTTTGGGAAGATGACCTTGCGGGAAGCCATAGGAAACCTCTGCCCTCTAACCCCATCTTAGGCTGGCTTGCAGGAGGCGGGGTCCCAGGACTAGGGGAGGCAGAGAAGAGCCAGAAAGAGTTTAAGGCTAGAAAGACCAGGAATTGGGGTCCTTGGAAAGAGGAATTCAGGAGAGAAAGCAAGAAACATGTTGAGGTGGTAAATCCAGCCACTTGGATGGGGTTCTTGTGGTGGGGGGGGGCCTGCCACTTAAGAGTCTGCTGGAAAAAAACAGAATAAATGCCCTTACCTAGCTGTTTGTTCCTGACTGCCTTTTCCTGCCACATGCCCTTTCCAAAAGAGTCACTAGACATGACTGCTTCCTGGCCTCCAGAGCTACCCTCTGGTTGCAGGTGGGAGAGCTGTAGGGTGTCTGACACCCGTGGACATGTTCTTATTTGCAGCCCACCTCCTTTCTGGTCTTTTTTTTTTTGCTGAGCCTATAGTGTGTGGACAGTATGTGGAGCTACAGGCTATGGGTATTAACTGTGTTACCCCAGACGTCAAGAAATTCAGCTTAGTGAAGACCCAGAGGAGTCACCAGACCAACACAGAATGCTGTGATATAGGTGCCCATCAAGGTTAAGGGGTCTTAGAGCACCTGGCGCAGGGCTTGGATGGCAGAGTTATGGAGGGAGATTGTCTGAAGGTTTATTCTGACATCTACTGCAGACCCTCCCCCCACCCCCAAAAGGGAGGAGATTGCTTCTCCAGGTTTAGGGAATAGCATGAGTTTCTGGAACTATGAATATGGGAGCCAGAGAAGGCTGCAGGGGTGGGCAGTAGTCAGACTATGAAGGGGTCAGAAAGTCTCCTCTTGCAACGCCTAGGGAGACCCAGGCTCACAGTGAATTAAAGCCCAGTGTGAGGAGAGGGACAGGCCCAAAGTCAGAGCCCCTTGGGAAGCTCAGAAAGTTAACAAGAGCTTAGTTTTCCATCTGGCCTTTTATGCTTCTTCATAGCATAATTGTCTGCTGTTAAGCCGGGTATGGTGGCACAGGCCCGTAGCCCCAGCTACTGAGGTGGGAGGATCACTGGAGCCCAGGGATTCCAGGCTGTGGTGCAGCATGATTGCACCTGTGAATAGCCACTGCACCCCAGCCTGGGCAACATAGTGAGTCCCTGTCTCTTAAATATATGAAATGAAAATGAAATCCCAGTGCTATTTTGTGATATACTTTTTAATAGTTGGGAAAGACAGAGAAAAAAGTATCTGGTCCCCTTTCCCTGGGGCAGTCAAAGGTTTTCCTAGCTCCTGCCTCCTGCTTACCTAGTTTCTGGGACACTTATCAGATTTAAACTTGCTGCTGTTAACAAATCAAGAAAAGATTTTTCACTGCATTTTTAATAAGGGGAAATGTTAGATTGTTAAATAGCCCTTGAGTTAACTATGCACCAGAGTAAGGAAGGCAAAAGTGTTCAGCATGCAAGATACCTTTTTCCTTAAATATCTTAGGGAAGCCTCCAAAGTTGGAAGGCAATGCTAAACTCCTCCCCCGCATATAAGGCAGCTAATCAACAAATGTAGTCTTGTAATCCTGTGGTGTGTTTCTCCATGGTCTCTGA
Organism: Galagoides demidoff; assembly: GCA_963574575.1. Lineage (NCBI taxonomy): Eukaryota > Metazoa > Chordata > Mammalia > Primates > Galagidae > Galagoides > Galagoides demidoff. Next base: position 19,069 of record CAUYQV010074903.1, read on the forward strand.
ATCATAAGCAAAAAGGAGAGAAAATATAGCGACTTAGACTTGTTTAGGGACCTGAGAGCCCCTCCTTTTTTTTTGAGACAGAGTCTCACTGTGTCATCCTAGGTAGAGTGCTGTGGCATCATAGCTCACAGCAACCTCAAACTCTTGGGCTTAAGCAATTCTCTTGCCTCAGCCTCCCAAGTAGCTGGGACTACAGGTGCCTACCACACTGCCTGACTATTTTTTTGCTGCAGATGTCATTGTTTAGCTGGCCCAGGCTGGGTTCAAACCCACCAGCCTCAGTGTATGTGGCTGAAGCCATAACCACTGTGCTACAGATGCCGAGTCCAGGTTTCTCCCTGGTCTTGTTAAGAAACCAGAAGCCTTCCAGCAGTGTCAGCTCCCCTTCACCAATTAAAGCTCTGCCCTGTGGGGCAATGCCTGTGGCTCAGTGGGTAGGGCACTGGCCCTGTATACTGAGGGTGGTGGGTTCAAATCCGGCACCAGCCAAACTGCAACAAAAAAAATAGCCGGGCGTAGTGGTGGGCGCCGGTAGTCCCAGCTACTCAGGAGGCTGAGGTAAGAGAATCGCCTAAGTCCAGGAGTTGGAGTTGCTGTAAGCTTTGATGCCACAGCTCTCTACCCAGGGTGATAGAGTGAGACTCTGTCTCTACAAAAAAAAAAAAAGACAGAAAGAAAATAAAGCTCTGCCCTGGGCTTCTAACACAGTTATTACTGTGCAGGCAACATGCACTGAGGCTGGCTTCAAACCCGGCCCAGGCCAGCTAAACAACAATGACAACTGCAACAAAAAATAGCCAGATGTTGTGGCGGGCACCTATAGTCCCAGCTACTTGGGAGGCTGAGGCAAGAGAATCGCTTAAGCCCAAGAGTTTGAGGTTGCTGTGAGCTGTGATGCCATTGTACTCTACCAAGGGCTACAGAGTGAGACTCTGTCTCACAAAAGAAAAAATAAATAAAAATAAAACTCTGCCCTGCTAAGAACAGCCTCTTGCTTGGTTCCCCCCAGTTTAAGCCTGAGGTCAGGATTTCCTAAAACTTTAATTAACACCAAAACAGAATAATATTTAGATAAATATTTAGAAGCAGAAAAACAGACTCCCGGTTTTTTCTCCCTCCATAGGTCCCCTCTCCCTTCCCCCCACCCCTCATGAGCTCCTTGTTTCCAGTTGCCGGGCCTGACTCCAGCAGAGGTGCCACCTGACTGCCCTGTGGAAAGGAGCTGGTCTCTTTGACCTCTCAGCTGTCAGGATCAAGGAAGAAATGTCAGCTCACCAGTTCAGCAAGAACCCCTCTCAGGCTGGGTTTCCAGAGCAAAGAACAGGAAAGAGCCGGGCTTCTACAAGTTCAATAGCAAAACACATCTCAACCCTGCAGAGTCCTCCTACAGGTCCTGAAACGACCTTGGGTGCTGGTCCTTCCTCCCAGGTCTCCCCAGCGGGCCTCTCCCCTGTCTGGCTCACCCTCAGTGTAGGGGGGGGGGGCTCTCATCATCTCACTCCCCTGCGGTACTTACAGAGATAAGATGCCCAGGCTGTACTTACATAGCCGCCATGCCCTAGTTTCCCTCTCAGCTCCAGCATCATCTCCCACCTTCCCAACAAGCCTTCTCTGTCACCGTGTCACAAATATGCCATGCTCAGCCCTGCCTCCAGCTTTGCCAACACTGTGACCTCACCTGGAACATCTCCCTTTGCTGCTCTACCACTGCAAAGCCTTCCTCTGCTTCAAGGCCTGCTGTAGCCTGTGGTGCCACCTCTGCACCTGTTCTTCTGAACCTTCCTTCACAGCCCTGCACTGTGGGATCCACATTGATCTGCCTCTTTTTTGATGTCTAACCAAACCAATTGCTTGGGCCACTAATGTAAGCCCTTGCATCTTGTCAGTAACTGTTGCATTTTTCAGTTCCCCCAAAAGAAGAGCCATATCTTCAGCTGTTATACCATCTTCTTGTAGTTTGTAGCACAAAGAAGTTGCTTGGTAAATTATTCTCTAGGCAGAATTTGACTTTAAGTTGTATATATCATTTTAATGCATATTTTATTAACTAAAACAGACCTTCAGGGAATGAGTGCAGTAACAGAACATTTATTATGCTACATGCAAGGTAACTTTCTCTCGGAAAAACCTCAGACTGGAGTTTCCCTATTTCAGTCTCAAGCAAGCATGAAAGATTAACTTCTCTATTGCTGAAGGGATAGGAGCTTTGACCCTCAGAAATCTTTAGGAATGCTAAAGTTTTCTATTTACATGTGGTAAATACACACCCACCAGTAAAAAAATACATCTGGAGGTGTTTAGTCACTTGAGAAGATGTATATACCCAGCCAGTGTGATGAACAAAGGAGACAAATGTCCTCTGTTGGAGGACAGGCTAGCAGGGAAGCTGTCCCATCACAGCTCACAGCAACCTCAGAAAATATAAATAATACCAAAATATTCATAAAAACAGGCTTTCAACTAATACTACTTTTTTTTTTTTTTGAGAGAAAGTCTCATTTTGTCGCCCTTGGTAGAGTGCTGTGGCGTCACAGCTCACAGCAACCTCCAGCTCTTGGGCTTAGGCGATTTTCTTGCCTCAGCCTCCCTAGTAGCTGGGACCACAGGTGCCTGCCACAATGCCCAGCAATTTTTTGTTGCAGTTTGGCCAGGGCCAGGTTTGAACCTATCACCCTCGATACTTGGGGCCGGTGCTCTACTCACTGAGCCACAGCAGCCGCCCAACTGGTACCACTGTTTTGTGGGCTGTCCCCAACTTTGTGAGTTTGTGGAGAAAGGAGAAGGGAAGTAGAAATCAGAAGCCCAGGCTGCCTCTCCACACATGGTGGCTCAGCTGCTTAGCTTTGCATGTGTGTGTGTGCACACGTGTGCACACAGGTATGTACACCGAGTCTTGTGTTTAACAGACAGATACTCCTGACCTTCTGCTGGAGAGATGGGCTGTGGCCCATTGGCTGAATTTAGAGCTATGTTTGGAATGATTCTGGTGCTTTTTTTTTTTTTTTTTTGGCCATTCTGGTGTGGTTTTTTATATGGACATTTCCTAAAACAGAGTTTGATTGTGTTAACCAAAACACCTGCCTTGATCTTTTAGTGATATTGTCTCTTAAAGAATGCTGTGAGAGGTTCAGGACCTGTGCACAGTGTTACGGCACCAACCATATGCACTGAGGCTGGTGGGTTCAAGTCTGGCCCAGGCCAGCTAACCAATAATGACAACTGCGACAAAAAAATAGCTGGGCATTGTGGTGGGCACCTGTAGTCCCAGGTACTTGGGAGGCTGAGGCAAGAGAATCGCTTGAGCCCAAGAGTTTGAGGTTGCCATGAGCTGTGACACTGAGGGTGACGTAATGAGACTGTGTCCCAAAAAGAGTGCTGAGAAGCAGTGGGTGAAACCAAATTTTGTTTTTAACTTCTTGAGGCTGCGCTTAGGTTTTCTTCTGATTGTTCTGTGTAGGGCCTCACATTAAATCATTCTGAACCAGAGAGAAGATGAGTGATGACCAGCCAGAGAAGTGAGATGTTTTTGAAAGTGTGAAGCCACCTCCATGGATGAAGGCAGGGAGTGTGTCCCCATTGGAGAGTGACCCTCTTGTACAGCATATGTTGTCAACACCATGCTCTGGCTGTCCCGTAAGGGACAAAGGACCAGATCTCTCCACTTTTCCTCCAGTCCCATGAACCACTGTCATCATCAGTCACTGCATTACTGCGGTAGACTCCTGAATAGGCTCATCCTAGGTCTTGCATGCCCTGATCCATTTCTTGCCACAGGGTAGAGAGACCGAAGCCCTTTATATGCCTCACTGAGCTCTTCGTGATATGGCTCATACTTCCCTCTCTTCTCTCCCACCTCACCACACTCCAGCTATTTAAAAACACATGCTTTGAGTTCCAGGACGTGCTCCATGCTCTCTTGCCTCTAGGTCTCTTTATGCTGTTTCCTTTGAAATGCCTGTTCCCCAGTTCCCTTTCCCTGGTCTAACCCTAGCTCCATTTAAACATCACCTCCTCAGGAAGCCCTCCCTGACCAGCCCCCAGTCGAGGCTCCCCCCCATTCCCAGTGATGCTCCCATAGTAAGCCTGGCTCAATCAGCTTGGCAGTGTTGGAAGACTGAGGCTTGACATATTTCTCCAGAACACAGTGCCTGGCCCAAAGAAGCTGCTTAAATGCTCTTTGTTAAATGAAATAGTGTTCAGTGCATAGTCAGGGGTGAATGTTCTGCTTTCACCCAGAGATTCTGCATTTTAACCAGTGTCTTATAAAACCCTATGCCCTCACCCAGAAGGATGGATCAGGGCCAGCACTGAAGGAGGCCAACAAAGCATCTAGTCCAGCTGTCCCAAACCATTGTGCTTTACACCTAGGAAGCTAAAAAATACGACATCTCCCAGGCCCTGGCTCCATTTAGTAGCCAGAAAGCTGTATTTATGTAACTCCCAGAAGATTCTGAGGCAGACATTGTGCTGTTATTTGGGATCCAATGATTTAGTTCAACTATCTCTTTTGATTATACAACCTTGTACCCAAGGTTGTCTGGCTTATAACTAGCACTGCCTGAAATGGAACATCTTCTCTCTGTTCTGGCTACAGATTCTCAGTCTGTGTGGCGGAACAGGGGGGGCAGGCGAGACTCTCAAGAGAGAACTCCCAACTGGGTGCAGTGGCTTATTCCTATAGTCCCAGTTACTTGGGAGGCTGAGGCAGGAGGACTTCATGATCAGCCTGGGCAACATAGCAAGGCCCTGTCTCTCCCTCCCCACCCCCCCAAAAAAAAGAGAGAGAGGGAGGACGCCCACTGCCCCAGTCTCTGCTGTCTGCTGAGATGGCCAGCTCTGCCCCTTACCATAAAGTCTAATATATACTTACATTTTTAATTTTTATATATACAGAAGGAGCTCTTTAAGCACTTATAACTTTCTGCTTCTCTTCAGAAAAGAGGCGAACAAAGTTACCAGAACAACCCACACCCCCCATTCAGGAAGAGCCTGAGCCTGTTAGCAATGTCCTACAAGGAGATGACATTCTTGCCTTAGCCATTAAGAAGGAAGACTTGACAAAGGTAAGAGTGAAGGCCAGGGTCCTCTTTGAGCAGAAACTTCCCTGCCAGCCTGTGTGGTCTAGAACATCCGCCATGTCCACTGTCACTCCGTGAGCTCTCTAGCCCTAGGGAATGTCCAGTTCCATGGAAAAATCCACTGAATGCCTTTTTATTTTTTCCTGTTAGCCTCTAAAGGAATTTACTACATTGTTTGTTTTAACATTCCTGAGATGCATATAGCACCAAAAGGGAAATGAGATGAGAAGGTTTCTTGCTTCTCACAAGAGGCAGGTCCCCACCGAGGCAGGTGCCTGGTTCCTCTTTCCCGGAGAGGAAAATGAGTTTAAGCAGCAGATGTGGATAAAGCTGCTCCACCCTAGCCCTGTACTTTACCTGGAAGAGTAAGCCACTTCTTATCTGAGCCGTCTGGAAGCATAAGATGTTATTTTTTTTCCCCTCCAGGACATTACTAAGTCACGTGTCTGTTACAGCGGCATTTCCTCGACAGAAATATAGACAGAGCTGAAGAGACAGATGTGTCACCCTTCAGGAATTCCACCAAGAACTAGGACAGAGGAGATGGGTGGTGTTCTTCCTCCTCCATACCTCAGGTGGAATTCTCTGTTTTGTTTCTTTTTAGCAACACATTCTTCGTCTCGCTAAAACCGAAGATAAACCCGTCATTACCCAGAAATATATCATCCGCAAACTCAAACCCAGGGATCCGAGGAGGAAGGTCTGCCACTTAGTAGCACATCCTGCTAATCCAGATGCCGCCACGAAGCCCCTGGACTACTCTGGTACGCCCTGTCTGGGCCCTGGCGTTGCTGGTGTTTGGACTCAGGGGTCAGACTCAGAGAAAGCTGGGTCTCTCACTTGAATAATGTACATCGACTATCTACATCTTGTCTTTCTCCTTCCTTCTTCCCCCCTGCCGCAGGTCCAGGTGACAGCTTTGAAGGCAGTGACCAGATCCTGCCCCACCACATCTTGGGGACTCTTCAGGACTTTAAGAGAATTGCAGTTGCTCGAGGGAACACCCAGGTCTGTTTGGATGAGAGAAGTCCCTGACGTCATTTTAGTCTCCCACCCGGTAGAGTCAAGCAGGGCTAGGCCTAAATTTAGAGACAGTCCAGTCTCTGAACTTTCAGTCTGCAGTGATAAGCGACCCTCCTCTGAAATGGTTACACACTTCCGTTCTAAGTCATAGAAACCAACCTGAAGCTGGCTTTGGCCAAAATCGGGGGTTTACTATAAGGATACAGAAGTTGCTCATGGAACCCAAAGGCCTAGGTCTGGGTAGCCTGCATCTGGGAAGGCGTCAGGACTCACCCCCACTCCTCATTCCTCTCTGCCACTCTGTGCACTGGCTTCGTTTTCCCTTCTCTGAGACTGGCCTGCCCTCCCCAGTGCACATCGTGGAGGAAGATGGCTCTCCATTGTTCTCTGGGCCACAGGAAGAATCTTGTCTGTCTCCTTAGCCTCCCCATCATGCAGTGTTTCTCTCTGTCTCTTCAATCCCTCACTTCCCCGCCCTTGGGCAGACTCTAACAGGTCTGGTGCCAAGGGAGCTGGGCTCATGTAAAATGGCTCAGTCAGGCTGGGCACAGTGGCTCACGCCTGTTGTAATCCCAGCACTTCTGGAGGCTGAGGCTGAAAGATTGCTTGAAGCTGGGAGTTCAAGACCAGCTTGGGCATCATAACAAGAGCCTATCTCTACAAAACAATGTAAAAATTAGCGAGGCCTGGTGGCACCTGTCTGTATTCTTAGCTACTTGGGAGGCTGGTCTCAAAAAAAAAAAAAAGCTCAGTCAGCCTGGATGAAGGTGTCGATTAACATCAGTCATGAGGACAGACACACTAAAAGATGGTGATCGCAATCTTAGAACAAAAGTTCACTCTCTGGGCAAGAGGGAGCTGTTTTCACAGCCCCCTGGTTCTGTGATTTGTTTTCTGTCACCCCAAGATTCTGAAGGGGAGGGATTCTCAGTGGAGTGGGACAACAGCAGGGGTTCAGGCTTCTATAAATCTGTTCAGCCTTGTTCAGAGCCTCCTCACCACCGCACACATGCTCATGTTGGACTTTTCAGCTGGCCAAGCTGATTCCTGCCCCGACCTGTCCATTGACCCTCCTCTGGACTAAAGAAGAGCCAGGGCACAAAGCCCCAAAGGAAGAGAAGAGACTTCCCTGGGCTCCACCTCCTCAGCACAACTTTCTGAAAAACTGGCAGCGTAACATAGCTCTGCGGAAGAGGCAGCAGGAAGCCCTGAGTGGTGAGCGGAGCGCACGGGCTCCGGCCTGGCCCACCCATGCCCTGGCTCGGCTGTGTCTTGTTCTTTCCCCTCCCTTGTCCAGAGCCAGGACTTGGGCTGAACACATTTATGCCTCTCACTCCCGAGAGCTTCCGGCTCTTGAGCGTTGGTGGGTCCTAAAATCAGCCCTGTAGGTGGGGCTGCCCGATCCAGAGTCCCAGGGTCCCTGTTGGCTCTGGTTCAGTGGAGTGGCAGCGCCCTTGCCTCTCCCCTAGAGCACCTGAAGAAGCCAGTCAGCGAGCTGCTGATGCACAGTGGGGAGACCTACAGACGGATCCAGGAGGAGCGGGAGTTCATTGACCGTGTAATCCCAGCACAGCGTGACAAGAAAGTGAGGACAGCCATTAGCAAGTGCACTGGGAGGTGGCGGAGTCTGGACAGTGGGATGGCTTATCTCAAGTTGCACGATTGGGGAGAAAAATAAATCCATCTATCAGCAAGATTTGGTAAACCTTTGAGGCCTTTTACTAAAGTATATGATTAGTCCTATTATTGGGTATGAAGCCAGTTAAGTAGTTCAGCCTGTGGTGGCCCTGGCAGTTAGTCTGAGGAAAAGGATACCACAGGTACTGAGTTAGTAGAATAGTTTTAGTGTTTATCTCCTGGAAGCATAAACTCCACCTTTCGGACTACCCACGACACCACGTTTTCTGGTATGTCAATGCAGGACCTGTCCCAAGTCACACCATTCTTCCAGGGGCAAGTAAAGGATACAATGGGGCATCCAGAAAACAAGAAACTGAGGGCTTTTTCTCTGCTATCAGGGACCAGAGGGAGCATCAGGAATCTGTGGCGTTCCTGTCTTCCCATGTGCCCTGGCATCTGGCCGAGGGATCCAAGTCTCTGACTCACCTGTCCTTCCTTGCCAGGGCTGGGAGACCAGTGGGTTCTGGAGTCGAGTGGAATACTTGGGAGATGAGATGACAGGTCTAGTCATAACCAAGACGAAATCTCAGCGTGGCCTCTTAGAGCCAATCACTCGCATCAGGAAGCCCCACTTCATTCAGTTGGAGACAGGTGAGGCACAGAGCTGCAAACCAGTTGGTATCTCGTGCCTGGCCTAGGGGGTGAGGCCGTGTGGTGGTGACAAGCAGGGCTCTGCTGTGAGACACAGTGGAACCAAATCGTCGTCCAGGGTGAACTTAAGCAAGTCTCAGAACCTTCCTGAGGTCAAGGTCCCTGATCAGTAAAATGGTTGGAGAAATGGTAAGAAAGGGTGGCACCTGTGGCTCAAAGGAGTAGGGCACTGGCCCCATATGCTGGACGTGGTGGGTTCAAACCCAGACATGGCCAAAAACAGCAAAAAAAAAAGAAATGGTAAGAAAGTTGGATGATGGGCGGCTGAGCTGTGCTGTCTGGTGTGGAACCTTTGAGCACTTGGGATGTGGCTGGTCTGGGTGGAGATGTGCTGTTGGTGTCAACGACATACTAAGTTTCAAAGATCAGTATGAAAAAATATATTTTATTAATAATTTATATATTGGTTACACGTAGAAATGATAATACTTTTGATATATTGGGTTAAATAAACTATACTACTTAAATGAACCCCCACCTATTTCTTTTTACCTTTTTCAAGGTGGTCATATTGGTGATTTAAAGTATATTTCTATTGGGCAGTACTGGTTTAGAGCCTGCCAAACCACTTGGGTTCAGGTCCCAGCTGTGCTAGGTTTGTGAACCCCTCTGGCCCTTAGTTTCCTCATCTATAAAATACTCATAGGATTGTAAGAAGGTTAAATGAGACAGAAAATATATTAAGGAGTTCTGGACCACTCAGTAAAAGGTAGCTGCTGTTATTGTTACTATAATCTAAAGATTTGGGCCGGGCCTGGTGGCTGGTGCCTGTAATCTTAACACTATAGGAGGCCGAGGTGGGTGGATTGCTTGAGCTCACAAGTTTGAGATCAGCCTGAGCAACAGCAACACTTTGTCTCTTCTAAAAATAGAAAAACCAAGACAAGAGAATCACTTGAGCCCAGGAGTTTGAGGTTGCTGTGAGCTATGATGCCACAGCACTCTACCGAGGGTGACCATGTGAGACTCTGTCTCAAAAAAATAAACAAATAAATAAAGATTTGACTGCTTGCAAGCTCATTTTGCGGAAGTCTTGTATAAGGCTATAGAAGAGCAATAGGGCAGGAGAACTAGAGTCGAGCTGCCACAGGGGAGCTATATTTTTCTTTTCTTTCTTCTCCTCCCCTTCCTTTTCCCTTCCCCTCCCTTCCCCTCCTTTCCCCTCCTTTTTAGTTGTTGCTCCTCTCTGGAGAAAGGGAAGCTGTATTTGTCATCCTTCTTAGCAATGGTTCTCCTTGGGTGCTCTCAGAACCCTTGAGAAATGGGTGGGGAAGGAGGCATGGCAACAGCCTGTGCTGAGGGTCCTTGGACCATGCTCTAGGATTACCAGCGGAGAAGGATCCCTGGTACCGCTACACCTGGGATCGGAGTCTATTTCTGATCTACCGACGCAAGGAGCTGCAGAGCATCATGGCAGAGCTAGATTTTAACCAGCAGGTTGGTGATGCCTCCAGGCCCTAGTCCCAAGCCCCTCGTGGCAATACCTGTCTTTAGCCAGCTCATCTTTCCTTTCTCACTCTCTTTGAGGACATTGATGGCCTGGAGGTAGTGGGCAGAGGGCAGCCCTTCTCGGCTATTACAGTGGAAGACTTTTCAGTGTTGGAAAGGAGCCAGAAAAGCTCCTCTGAAGACGTGTGCTTGTGAGTGGAGCCTGAACCCTAGGAAGAGAGGTTGAAGTGTCCTCCAGCATCCACAGCGCTAAAGGGCAGGCTTCCCTCCCTGAAATCAGGGTGCCTCCACCCCAGCTTCTCTCTAGTGGCTGACAGCCCCTCCTCTAGCCATTTAGCACCTGGGCTAGCTTTTCCACCGCCATCTGCTCCTTTCTAACAACCAACTTGTAATGGGGATTTCTGAGCCATTCCTTTGCTGATTAGCTGGGGCCCCTGCAGCCCCTCCCACTGCTGTGCGGGGGGGGGGGGGGGGGGGGGTGGCGCAGGGGTATGG